>JAOEHY010010004.1:0-17052 GCA_025447955.1 Psilopsiagon aurifrons
GGTGACTGCGAGTTTAACCCAGATTGTCAAACTGAAGATGTGACACGAAATATGAGTGGAGGGGAACTGCATATTTCACCCGGAGGACAAGGCAAGGAGCATCATTGGGAAACTAATACCACCCAATTGAATAGAAAGAGGTGTGTCCCTTCCCTCCAGGGACAGCTAAGAGTTCTCACTCAGCCAACAGGAACTGCGGCCTGCTGGGACCTCAAACCACATCCCCCCTACAGTGCAGGAGGTCAGAGTGACACACATTCCTGAGAGATTCACTTTGTTTTCCATCAAAATTGACAAGAATAAGGACTGAAGGTGAGACGTCTTAACCACTGGACTCCAATCACTATCACACACGCCCCGAAGTGGATATTGAATTGTTCCCAGCCAAGTGGCAGAGGTTTCTCAGGAGCTGAAAGCTCTGAGTCCCAGAATAGCCTGAGGTCAGGATTTAGCTACAGCAGGAGTCACCTGAGTGTAAATCCCTTCAGCAAGTGATGGGAATGATGCTCAAAGCTTCCCCTGGGATACTGAAGCTTTCCATCCTGAAAAGATCACCTTTTCTCATCATTGCCTTTGTGAACAGCATGTGGCATACACCCGCCCTCCTTCCCTTTTGTGAAGCTCATCTGCTTGGCTTGGCCATGTTGGTTGCACTTCGGAGGTTTTCAGGTTCAGGCAAGAAAATCCCAAATCAGCTCACTTCTGAAGCCTCCCTCCTGCTCTCCCTCTACAACTTCCCAGTCCAACCAAGCAGCCGCTCTCTGTAGCCCTGCTCTTGTGTGAGACTGTGGCTCAGCTGCACCCCTGGTGCTAATGCATTTCTGAGGGCACTAATGAGGCCTCCCAACAGCTCATGAGCAGCAGGATCAGCCCATCTCATGTCTGCTGGGTGAAGCATGAGACCTTGAATGAGCCTTCGCTGAGCTGGGGGCAGCAGCTTTTCCACCCACCTCAGCCTCTAGATTCAGCCACAAAGTCCCATCCCAGAGACTTCTCCACTCCTCATGGAGACCTTTCAGCTCTGGAGCTGCTGATACTCTTTGGGAGCATAAGAGCTCCAAGGCCTGGCCCTCTGCCCCTCAGCAGAAAGCTGACATACCTGGTTAGTGTTCTCCGTTGTCCCTGTGCATCCTTTCCCCTTCCAGCCCCCTGAATCTATTCTCCCTTCAGGCCTTTTCTGGACATCCAAGCATTTTGGAATTCGAAGATCAGACCCTCTGTGCTCTGCCCTTCATCTCCAAAGTGTTCATAGACCAGGTTAAGATGCTGTCTGCTAATCTCCCCATGGACAGTGGATAAGAGAAGGGACAATAGGGAAGGTCTGTGGGTCAGTCCATGGCCTGGAGGGCTCTTAACCCTTTCCTCCCCTGAATCCCTAGAGTCCTGCCTGGGAAAATTGTGCCTGCCAGAAACGACAGTGAAGATTTATACATGAAGGTCAAATAAACCATCACACTCAACTCATCACAACCACCATGGCCCTCCGCCATCTTTCTGAAAAATGCTTTCTCCTGTAGGGCTTGTTAGACATTTTCCTCTCCTCTGACTGCAGAAGATCTCAGTGGATCCAAGGACATTTTGACATCTCCTTGTTCCCTCAGTTTTGGTGGGAAGTCGGTGGTCTGTGTCTATTGTGTGTCCAAGCTTAACTGCTTACTATGGCAGTGGAGGTGGCCATGGGCACTTGGCTGAAGCCGAAGACTTCTGGTTACCATCATGCTGGGAAGTAACTTGGGTGTTAGATGCAAAGACTGAGCCTGTGCCGGACATCTTCTTCCAAACTGTGCAAGAATCCTGGAGAGGGGCTTTGGACGAGGGCCTGCAAAGACAGACCAAGGGGAATGGCTTTAACTTGCCAGAAGGGAGGCTGAGATGAGCTCTTAGGCAGAAGCTCTTCCCTGTGAGGATGCTGAGGTGCTGGCACAGGGTGCCCAGAGAAGCTGTGGCTGCCCCATCCCTAGGAGTGTTCAAGGCCAGGTTGGACACAGGGGCTTGGAGCAAGCTGCTCCAGTGGAAGGTGTCCCTGCCCATGGCAGGGGTTGGAGCTGGAGGAGCTTTAAGGTCTCTTCAGCCCAAACCAGTCTGGGATTCTGTCATTTCTTTCCAGCAAATCAAACTGTCCTCATGCAGTGCATGAACACCTCCAGGCAAACACAGGGGAGACATTCTCCTGTGCCAGGTCATAGGGCCGTGCTATGAGTGGGCAGCAACTTCCACTAAAGCACTGGGACTGCTGGTGCCATCTAGGGCACAGAGCTATAAAGGGGGGATAAGAGCAGAGGGAATGTGGTACCTGTGACACAGGGCTTCTTTGATCCCCTGCCTGGGAGATGTATGTCCACAGGCTAGGAAAGCACAGACAGCTTTGTCTCCTCTGAAAGGAACAAAACCTGCCAAAGGGATAAACTTTCCCTGCTGTAGATGCCCCCCACCCGCTTCGCCAATGCCCTGTGCCTGCTTTCCCCAGCAGATCAAGGACAAAAGGTGCCCCTGTCACCAGATAGCCTGAGAGGGCTTCCAGCTGCCTGGGTGGGCAACCCGCCTGTTCAGAGGCACTGCAGAGGGGTCACCACCTGGGAAGTGCAACATGGGCTCAGCCACCTTTGTCCCCAGGACAAAACCAGGCTGCACCATGCAGTTTGTGCTGCTGTCATCTTCAGAGAGGCTCTGGGCTAAAATCTCCTCCTGTTTCCCAGCCATGGATGCTAGCGCTGACCCTGCATCTCTGGGGCTGTCTGCCTGTACCGCTCTATCTTGTGACCTATTTCACAGAGGATCAGGTTGGGCTTTTCCTCTGCTGTCAATGTGAGGGCTCAAGGATCTCTGGGCAGATCACTGAGGATGGGGACAAGTTCCTGGGACAGCAGTGACAGTACCTTAGCAAGTGGTGGAAGTACCCAGGACTAGCAGAGGAGAGACTCATTTATTCAGATGAGCTTTTCTGCCTGTGGGTCTCCCAGAAAGAAAGTAATTTCCTCAAGTGGCTTTGACACTTGGAATTAGTCTTTGATTTGCTTTTGCTAATTTCCCTTCCCCACTCCAGGAGAATCAGGATTCAGGATGTTCCTATGCTTCACTGTGGCTGTCTCTGGTCCCCCCTGGGCTACATTGCAACTGGTCCCACTGGCATTGGGGAATTTCAGCATCATCCGTGCTGGCAATGCTCTCTGGAGCATCGCAGGATGCACAGAGCACACTGTCCAGGTGCCTGGGAAAATGAACCAGGCAGGAAAGACATTCCTGTTTTAGGTGGTCTTGGGGATGCTGGTGTGGGTTTGGTGTTGGACAGTGGCTGCAGGAAATGCCTGCTCATCTGCAGGTACTCAGAACGCAGCCCACCTTCGCTTCACCCACCTCCATGACACAGCCCTTTTCTGCAGGGAGTTTCCACCTTGTAATCATGAAGGCTCAGTCGTCTCTAGAAACTGTGGGGTTGTGCTCAAACCCTGCCTGGCTCCAGGAGTGTGAACCCAGGCTGTGGACCTGGATGCACTCCAGAGTCACAGCAGAGGTGGAAGTGGGGCATCCAGACTAAAACAAGCACAAGCAAAACCCTCTGGATAAATCTTTGTCAAGTGCAAGTACTGCCTTAGGTGCTGACATCTCCTGTTTTGGTGCTTTTCTCAAAAGAACCCACTTAGATGGGGTTTGTTTCATGGTGACTGTTTGCAATGAAACCAATCCCTGATTATAAAAAGGTTCCCAGGAGCTGGAAAAAGTTGCAAGGAAGGGGGTGAGTTTCTGGATTATTGGCTGAACTCCACATGCATCTGTGGTGATTTATGGTTAAACTTGTTTTTGTTTGTTTTTTCTTTTTCATTCTGTTTAGAAACTGAAAAAAGACCCCAACTACCAGTTTTCCTAAGGAATAAACCCCTGATTCTGGTTCAGACGAACACAAACTCTGTGTGTGCGTATGTGTAAGGCTGAGATATTTTGGGCATGAAAAGGACTAGGGTGATGTGCCTAATGATCACCAGAGCAGTGAGTGTTGCTTGTGTGAAGATTTTTTCTCTGGTCTGTTTGCAAGACACAGCGAATAGCCTAATATTAGAACCACTTGGAAAACCAAAGAGTTCTGACTTTCATCAGCTAATCACAAACCGATATTTCTTGAGTCATTAAAAGCCCAAGCCCAATTTCAGAAAGAAGCCCAAAGGAGGTGAGAAAATAAAACACGTGGGCTGGAGGTAAAAAAATAGGAGTTTTCAGGTTCTTGTTTTTTCAGTAAAGAAAGGATTTTTGTAAGGAATCTGAGTGTTTCCCATGAACACTGCTGCTCAGTCACAAGGGTATTTTTATGAAGATGAAAACAAGAGTGGAGAATTTTTTGTTTCCTACTTACATAATTTCTGTGGGGGCTCAGCTTGAGAACAATCAGCTTTTCAGAGAGAGGACAGGGGATGTTCTGCTTGTTCCTACTCCTGCGGATGGATCCCTGATGCCAGGAGCCTGGTGTTGGGTCCTGGCTGGGAAGTTCGAGCCAGATCCACTCGCAAGGGATGCAGAGGATCTCCACCCTTGTCTGTGTGGGACTGTTAACTCGGTCCCAAGCTGGTGTGAGCAGAAGGCTGACAGGGATGCTCCCATATGCCAGGGATGCTCTTGCATGCACAGCTGCCCTTGGGGTGCACCAGGGATGTCCCACATGAACTGGAGCAAAGGTGCTCTGGCTTCGACCCTCCCTCCTGCTCTCTTTCCTGGCATCCTTACCCGTGAGAGGGGATCTCCCTCCTTCCGACCTTCGCCTTCCCCCTCCCCCCACACACCCACTCCCCGGAGCCCCGCAAGCCTCGGCTCCTCCGAGGGGTAACTGAAGCAACACGTAGAGCATATGGCAGGGCAGGGATCCCTGCTGCTGCACCAGCTGTGAGCTGGGTGCTGAGCCAGACGCTGCCTCTCGCTGTCTGCTGCCTCTCCCTTTCTGTTGCCTCCTCTGCCGCAGCCCTTATCCACATGACACCTCTTAAGGGGGTTTGCGGTGTAGGAGCTGTCCGGGTGCCTGTGGGGCAGCCTGTGGGGTTGGTGGGCTCCTGCCCACAGCCGCCCAGGAGAGGGTCCCCCGGCCCCAGGCTGCTCCCCATCAGAACACACTGGCTTCGCAAGGAAACTCGCTCTGGCCGCTGCAGACCCTCCCCTGCCCTCACGGCTGGACCTTGCTCTCCCCAGAACTTTGTCCTTTGTCCTCCCAGGGACCCCCCAGCCTCTATGGGGTGCAGGGTCTCGAGGGGGAAGCTGGGCTAACGTTGCCTTGCCTTGGGAGGTGTGTCCCCCCAAGGATGCTCCTGCTGCTGCAGCTCAGGTCACTCCGCCCCTGTTGCCTTGTGCTTGGTCTCAGGCTCTATTGTGCACTGACCAGGCAGCAGAGACCTGAGCAGGGGCCCTTCTCACCTTCCTCTTCCCTACATGGATTCTTTTTGCTACTTTCTAGCCTGCTGCAAGGCTGGAGCCTTTGCTTCCTATTTTCCATGTGATGTGTTCCACGAGGCAGGTACCTACCATGAGTCACAAGTACCCTCTTGTGTGTCTCCTAAGACGTCCCCCGTAGAAAAGACTGAAGAAGAAATCACTCCACTGCCAGCCTTCTCTTCAGCTCTGTGCAACCCTGAGGCCCCCCTTCTGTGCTGTGGGCTCACAAAGAGGAGGATACTTGGGTACAAGGGACATGTGAATATTACTACTCTGCAGGACACACTGGGGAGCATTATCCAGAGACATCCCCATGGGGCCACCTCAGACACAGATAGCCTTTTGCTTTCAGATTTTCACCCCTGCCTTAGGTAAGGACCTGTGGAAGGAAAGCAGCCAAGAGCAAGTCCTCAGGACAAGGAGGACAGTGATCCTCCATGCCTGGAAGGGGTGCACTGAGGGCTCTGTGTCCATGGAGTTTAGAAGGACAGCAGCCCTCCATATCTGCAGTAGCGATCAAACTGGGACAGGGTGTACCAGTCGCTGCCATCTGACCACCAGCATGTAAGATGGTTTAAAAAATCGTGGGGAAGATGGGAAATGGGTGAAGCCAGACATCTCCAGACCCCAGGTCTGCCATCACCTCGTGCTTATGAGCCATCCCTGGGAGGTCTGAGGACCCGCTTGGGGTGGATGTCACTGTCCTAGGTCCCCTTCCATCACTGCCTTTTAGAGCTGCATGAAGAGTAATGTCTGTGTGAGTGCTGGGGGAGGAGGTAGGATCTTTCTCTGAATCCTGCAGGGGACATTTATCGTCCAGAACAGAGACCAAGTCTTTCCCTACTCATTGCCTTGAAACCATATTTGGCTCTGAAGCATTCTTCTGTCCTACACCAAGTACACTGTCAACACTAGCCTTGATGAAGGAACTCATCACTGGGCTTCCCTCCAAGGTGGAACCATTTGGGACGGGGCATCTCTGGTCTTCAGGATCACACCTCTATGTCCTGAGGAGGTGGAAAACACTTTGATTCTTCCAGCACCTGCCAGGCTCATCTTCTAGGATGATCTCAGAGCTTCTCCCTCTGGGTGTAGGGACAATGTCCCAGCCACCCAGGTTGGGCTCCCAGGTGGTTCCCAAGTAGAGGAGGGGGCAGGGGTGACTCTATTGACAGGAAAGGGACATCATTTGGACCAATTATTCTCAAACTGAGTTGGAGGAAGCCGTCATCTCCACTCTTCTTCTTTTTTTTTTTTTTTTTCTTGCCTCCTTTTCCATTTGTTTTGCGTGTTTTTTAAACACTCTGGTGATGGCTGAATATCACACAAGTGCCCTGTCAAGAGATATATTCAATAAACACTTGACACCCAAGCTCAGGAATACATGGCCCATGGCAAACATTAATTATTCAAATGGAAATCAAGATAATTTTGCTTCTAACTCAGAAAACCAAGACTCTCTCTTTCCTGCCTTATTTTTCCTCTCTTCCTCCCCTCATTTTCTTCCTGTTATTTCTTTCTTTCTATTTTCTTATCATTTCTTTCTTGTTCTTTCCCTTTTCCTCTCTCTGTGGCTGGAACTCCTAGCTCTGTCAGGTTCTAGGGGACTCCCTTTGCTGAATAAACCAAGGTGAGGACAAGAAGGAATCTCCTTTGGCTGAGAAGATAATCTGCATGCTTGTCACGTCTGGCTCTGAAATCCCTTTGGCTGGGGCTCACTGGTGGGTGTCACAGTTGTACTATTGCAGCTGGATGCTGGATTGTCCAGCCGCAGAACCACCTCTTAGTCAAAAGCAACTTGTTTGGGAGGGAAGGATGTCAAAACTGGCCTTCAAGATGCCTTCCCTGCATGACTGGGCCTGTCCTCCACTCAAATAAGTCTCTTGACAGTTGTGGGAGTTGATTCAGGATGGGGTGGGCTTATGGGGATGCTGAGTTTGCATGGGCAGAACTTTCTGGAGATCCCTGCTCCAGAAGGACCTGGGTTGCACTCATGAGACCAGGAATCAGCAGTAGCCTGAGAAGCTGAAAGCATGTAGAAGAATGGGACCACAAAGTAGAAATGGTAGTGATGCCCAAGGCTAGAAGAAAGGAAGGGACCTCTATTCCTGCCTCTATTCATTAGCTCCCTTTGTCTTTCTCTGCCTCTCTCATTTCTTTTCTTACTGAGAAGAGCAGAGGTGACTCTTAAGAAGGCTTTAGAAGTGGGATGCCTTAACAAGAGTTGCAGGCAGCAGAGAGGACATTGTTCTGTTTCCTCCCACCATCTGGAAGGCCCCTTTACAGCTGTTCATGGGCTCCTCTTCCATAGACTGGGCTTTGGCCTCTCTACTAACTAATGACTTGGTGCTGGGGAGCACTGCCTACTTCAACATGGGCCGAGCCTCTCCACTGATCCATGGCATATAAAGGAACTCAAAGACTCTGTCTCTGCTCAGAAAAAAATGGTGGCTTTTGATCTGGTGCTTTAGCTTAGAAAGAAATACAGCATGCTTGAGCCCTCCAGGCACGTGAGGGACTGTTCAAATGGCTCTTCTGGGCTACTACAGGCTTTGAGGTGTGGCAAATCCACATAGTAACGCTGTTCTCACCAGTATCTGCAGTGCTTCAGGAGCCACAGGGCTGCAAGATGGACCAGAGGAAAAGCAATCCCACCAGCAGCTCATGGAGTCTCAGCCGCCAGGTCCTGGCAGACCTTGACAGCAGGTAGGAGAGTGAAGATGCTTTCTATGGCTGTTTTCTTCATGCCAAAGCTGTCAACTATTTCACAGCTCCTCTTCCTCCCTTCCCTGGTAACATCCCCCTGTGTGGGAGTGGGCTCCAACCAGCTCCATCCTTCCTTCTTCTCCCTTTCTCCAATGCTGCTGGCAATGCTGGAGCTTCCCTGCTAATGGTGAATGGCCGTGGTTACTTGTGAGGTCGGGACTGGCTGTCAGCCAGTCACAACCCAGCAGCAGGGATCTAATAGCCCCGGCGCCAGCCATGTGAGAGGAAGGAGAATATAGGTCATCAGTGACATCATCTCTCAGAACGGTGGGGGGGAGGGCTGGAAGCAGAGGGGGAAGCAGTCATTTAAATTTGGAGAGGAGCTAACTGGAAATTTGGACCATCAGGAGAATAATGGCCCGAAAGGAAGAGATGGGGATATTAATAGAGCTGGTTTCTGTAAGAGGTGGAGTGAGAAGCAAGGGATGGAGAACCACAGAGAGCTTCTGTGCTGGCAGGCGTGTGTGTGCCGGAGCAGGCTGGGAGCCCTCAGGGGCTCAGGAGCATCCACCCAGGTTCCTGTGTGGCCACATGGTGCAAAACCTCTCTTCGTGTCCTGGGAGCCCAGCCGGTCTCTCCTGCTCCATCCCTTCTCCAACCCATCCTGGCCTCTTCCCCTGCCTTCCAGCACTTAAACACCATCAGCACTCCAGGAAACATTCTGAGATGCCGCAGTGTGTTGGTGAGGACCAGCATGGAGTTTGGATGGATCCCTGCTTGCTCCTCTTGCCTGGTTGCTGATGCCACCTGAGCCCTGTTCCCTTCATCCTCAGCCCTGCAGTGTTTGCATCTGAATCAGGCAGAGGCAAGTCCGTCAGGCAAGTTTTGGTTGCTTTTTTAGATTAAGAGCCTTGACAGCCTCTCCCTGCTCACTCAACAGTGGTCCAGAGGGACTATGGTATCTCCATCCTCGGAGACATTCAAACCTCTCTATATAAAGCCATGAGCAATCTGCTTTACCTGATTCAGATAGTGTGTTGGACTGCAGACCTCCATGTACCTCTTCCAAATCTGGGACACCATAGTCCTTCAAAAAACTCCCCTCCTGGGACATGGCTTGGACATACTTTTCCAGAGGGCAACACAGCTCCACTTTGCCTCATATAGGCAGGGGGCAAGAGAAGGGCCTTAGGGTTCAGAGGAGGCCATGAAGATGCAGTGAAGACTGGAGCAGCTCTGTCCTGGAGCCAGGCTGAGAGAGCAGGGCTGGTTCAGCCTGGAGAAGAGAAGGCTCCTTAAGGGGAGACCTTAGAGCAGCTCCAGTGCCTAAAGGAGCTCCAGGAAACCTGGAGAGGGGCTTTGGACAAGGGCCTGTAGAGACAGGCCAAGGGGAATGGCTTTAACCTGCCAGAGTGGAGATTGAGATGAGCTCTTAGAGAAGCTGTGGCTGCCCCATCCCCGGCAGTGTTTAAGGCCAGGTTGGATGGGATTCAAAGCAACCTGGTCTCTTCAGGGCTTTGTTGTGCTGCCCTGGCACTGTGCTGGAGAAGAACAAGAGAGGGAGGGGAGCAGTGCTGGCAGCTGAGAGAGACTCAGGGGCTGAATATGTATGAAGAGGGGAGGGAGAAAGGAAGGGGGTGTTCCCTTTGTTAAATATTTACCACCTCGTGTGAGTGATGTGATATTTCCTACCCTCTAGGAATTCCTAGGGGCTGGCAAGGTTGAACAGTGAGGAATGGGGGCTCTCTCCCAGCCTTACCTGAGCAGCAAAACCTTATCCCTGTGCCAGAGGTGTCTGAGGTCTTGGACACAGGTCTGAGATTTCAGGTGGGGCACAGAGCCACATAGTCCTGTTCTTGTCAAGGCAGCAGGTGGTGCTGGGTTGTGCTTAGACAGGCTGTAGCAGAGCTGGCCGAAGCAGGACCTGGGGTTTCCTCCCAGCTGGGAGGCAAAGTGGTGAAGGGCTTTATTACTTCTGGAAGGAAGACTAACAGGGCAGAGTTTATGAATTCACCTTTCCCTCCTCCTTCTGCAACCCAATAGCTATGGCAGCCACTGTGGGCTGTCTCCTGGGAGCCCTTCTTTGGCTGAAGAAGGAGATCAAACACCTCCTTCCTCATCTTCATCAGCATCCTCCAGTGGCCACCAAAGTCTGTACCAATATCTGCCTTTTGTTCCTGTACCTGGGTAGAGCTGATGTTAGAACTGATGCTGCCCAGGCACGTAGGGTATGAGCCACCTTTGGTGTGTGTGCAAGTAAAGTGCTATTGCCATCTTGGGGTTTGCAGGAAAACAAAGACTGTATTCTTTGTCTCTGGATCTGGTCAGTTATTGTGGGTCTTTGCTGCTCTTTGTTGATCTTGTTCTATGCTCACAGTGAATTCCCAGCGGGTAACCCCCTGATAGTTTGTGAAGGTAAGGTTTTTCAAGGTTTTTTCCAGGGGGGGTGGAGCTAAATGGTCTTTAAGGTCCCTTCCAGCCCAAAACATTCTGTGATTTTGTGACTTTCCAGTGGAAAGCACACATTCCCACAGAACCCAAATGCACCTTAAGAGTGGAATACAACATGCCCTTTGCAGTGGGCTTAAAATGAGGGTGCTTAGCACCAGTTATACAATGGAAAGGGCTCAGGTACTCCTGGCTGCAAATACATTTGATACACTGAAAGGGCTGCAGGAGCCTATCAGACCAAGTTCCTTACTTTACTCAGGCAGCATATCAAATATTTAACGGGCTGCCATAGGCAATTACATTAGAGGAGATAGTTAAACACCCCCTACCCTAGGGCACCCCCCTGCAATGTAAATCAAACAAATTGGACTCTTTTCACAATTGACACACACGATTTTACTTACTGTAAATAATTTAGTATTAAAAAGTCAAGCTACACTTTGCCCCATCTGGATTTTCTGTTTTCTTGCTCTCTCTCCTGCTTCACCATCTCAGGCTGCGTGGACTCCAGATTCCTAATGCAATAGATGGAGTGGAGGAATTCTGCTGCCTGGGTGAGTATTAAAAGATTCCCATTTCCTAATGGAAGAAACCACATTCAGGAAACCTGTGAAGTTGCCTATTTAAAATAGTCAGAGATGTTCTCTGCCAGCTAACAAGGGATGGGAAAAATCCCTCCCTCCGGAAGGAGTTGGGTCTATTGCTGGTTGGCATCTCCTGGGGTCGTAGCAATCTTCTATGAAAGTTGGCTAAATGGTTGCACTTTTTAATTAAAAGCTATCTATCCCAATTAGGCTCAGAGGGGTTTTAATAAAGATTTTTACAAGCTGGCTTGCAGCACTGGCCTGCATGGATAGCCTTTCTCTTGTACTTTCTCTAGCGCTAAAGTGCTAGACCTGTGCATTAAAATATGCTGTGCTATCAAGGAAGAGCTCATGTTGCCCTCAGGAGCTAATTCTGTACTCAGCTCCCAGCCTCCAGGAAAACGGGCGTTTTGCAAGCATGATGCTTGGAACTATGGCTTGATGTCTTTTCCTGATTGCAGCACAGAATTTGGACTGGAATTTGCAAATTGAGCCTTCTGCAATGCTGCTCTTTGCACAGTCATGTGGGGTAGCGTGGTGGTGGTTTTGGTCTCACACTGAGTTTAAATCAGCACAAGTACCATGTGCAGGGGGAATGCTCTCCTCAATGCCATGTCTCTCTCACAGATGTGAGACAGCTTTTAGAGTTTAGTTTGAAAGTACTCTGGGGCTTGTTTTTCTGTTCCTGCACTCAAGCAGGCAACTTAAACCATCACCCTGATGGTGAAAACCTCTGGTGGGTATTGCTGCTCACACATATTCTGACAAAACCAATTTTCCTCAGAAAATATCCAGTGAGATTGAAGCATTTAATCCCCCAGCATCTTAATTTTGATGGATGGATCCTCCCCAGGGTTTCCACAGATGGTGGAGGTGGTGTCAGGTCTGCCAAGCAGGGCTGAGGGATGTGCTTGCAGGAGCCATAGCACTGGGACAGTGAGGATGTGCCAGAGGCCAGGAAGAGCCATCAGCAGCAACCTAGATGGCTGCTGGTAGCGAGAACCATTGGCTACTGATGAATGATGGTGATGATTGGAGATGAATGATGTATAAGTCTAAAATTTGCAGCGCAAATTCACCATTTTTGTTTTCTTCTACTTGGTCAGGCACTGCAAAGGACCATAAGGAGAGAAGGGGGGCAGAAGGGTCATAAAATCACAGAATCATAGAATGGTCTGGGACTGGACTGGACCTTACAGTTCATCCAGTTCCAACCCCCTGCCATGGCCGGCGACACCTTCCACTAGAGCAGGTTGCTCCCAGCCCCTGTGTCCAGCCTGGCCTTGAACACTGCCAGAGATGGGGCAGCCACAGCTACTCTGAGCACCCTGTGCCAGCACCTCAGCACCTGAAGTTGGCCCCCTTACTTGTCCCACTGTCAGGGTTGGGGGAGACCCTCCATGCACTAATTTCCTGATCTCTACACCACTCTTCCAAGTTTTTCCAGGAACAGTCCTGACAGCCAGTGCATACAGGTGGGTACCTGTCCTCTCCTGTGTGTACCCACACTTTGGGCTGACACCCACCAGCACTGTCTCCAGCGCACTGTTTTCCAGCCCACTGCTGAGACACTGAGAGCCTGGGACTGATGAAGAAGAAAGTGGCAGTTGTGACCTGGGGACAGAGCCATTCCCAGCTAGTGTGCTCCATCCTTCTGGAGAAAGTCATGTCCGTTTTCTGCCAGATCCTCTCCCAAAGACCTGGAAAGCCGCGTGTACCCTCTGCTCCTGTTAAGATTGGGCTGGAAGCTGTTAATTGCTGTCAGTGGGTTTAATTGGTAGCTAGAACACACAGAACCCATTAAAGCTCATGAGAGTGCCAAGGGCTCTTATTCAGGTACAAATGAAGGAGCAATCAAACCCACTTAGGTAATAAAAACAGCTGAAGCCTGGAGGCAACTGCCTGAGGCACCAAACTACAGGGCAGGCAGGACAGCCCTCTGAAAACTCAGCTCTGAGTTATCCTTTGATTGTAAACAAGAGAATTAGGTGGAATGATGCAAGATTTTATTGGATAAAAGCAGGAAGCCAGGCCAAGAAATTACAGGTCATCTTCAGAAAGCAACAGAGAGATGAGTTTCAGACCTCAGGGAGAATCTCCAAGATTGTTTTTCCAGTGGCAATGACAAGTGAGAGCATCTTGCACTGGCTGGATATGCCAGAATATTTGCAGGATTCCTGTCCTCTTGCTAACTTTTCCTGCTATGGCAGATATCCACAACATTGATGAGAAAATGAGCATGAGCCAGCAGCGTGCACTCGCAGCCCAGAAAGCCAACCATATCCTGGGCTGCATCATAAGCAGCGTGACCAGCAGGTCGAAGGAGGTGATCCTGCCCCTCTACTATGCTCTCCTGAGACCTCACTTGGAGTATTGTGTACAGTTCTGGTGTCCTCAACATAAAAAGGACATGCAACTGTTACAAGTCCAGAGGAGGCCACGAGGATGATCAGGGACTGGAGCACCTCCCTTATGAAGATAGGATGAGAAAGTTGTGGCTGTTCAGCCTGGAGAAGAAAAGGCTGCATGGAGACCTCATAGCAGCCTTCCAATATCTGAAGGGGCCGATAGGGATGCTGGGAAAGGACTCTTCATTAGGGACTGTGGTGACAGGACAAGGGGTAACGGGTTAAAACTTAAACAGGGGAAGTTTGGATTGGATATGAGGAAGAAATTCTTTAGTGTAAGGGTGGTGAGGCACTGGAATGGGTTTCCCAGGGAAGTTGTGAATGCTCCATTGCTGGCGGTGCTCAAGGCCAGGTTGGACAGAGCCTTGGGTGGCATGGTTTAGTGTGAGGTGTCCCTGCCCATGGCAGGGGGATGGAACTAGATGGTCCTTTCGAACCCTCACTATTCTATGATTCTATGACCATCACAAGGAGCAACAATGACTCAAAGAGCTTTCTGGCTCTTCCTTTCTGCATAGAAATGTACCTCAGCACCAAGCAGGTTGGGGTGCCACCTCCTTTTCAAAATTTTCAGGTCATGAAGCTCCTTGTTCCGTGTTTTTATTTGATCAGAATAGGGAGAACCTGAGTCTCCTTTTTTATCCTGATTCTAGTGAAATTATTGCACAGAGGTTACTGATAGGGATGGATGGGTGGGGGTTCAGGACTATTGGATTTATGGAGCAATTAGGGAGGAAAGCCAGTACATACATGAAGTATATACTGACTCCAGTATATACTGTATATACTGCAGCAAGTGTTGCAGAGCTGCCTCATGTTACTCCAGAAATCCACAGCTGAGCATTGGCAACCTCTGAAAGTCCGTCTCATTCCTTGCAAAGGGCACTAACACCATTCCCAGATGTGAAAGGCTGAAGGAACAGCCAGCTGGGAAACTTGCTTTGACATTAGTTATTGCTGCTGCAGACATTTTCCTCCTTGCTTGGTGCTTTGCACATCTTTGCCCATCCTGGCTGTAAGACACTTGGTTTTCCCTGTCCAGGAGGAATCTGGTAACTCCTCAATCAATCCAGAGGCTTTGACAGAGCTGATACGGAGGAGAACTGCTCTCTTCCCTGCTGGAATCAGCCACAAATCCATGCAGGAGCTGTCAGAGGACAGGTTAATCCATGGGATAGAGCTGGGAGGGGGTTCTGCTGTCACTGTGGTGGCTCAGCATTCCTGCTGGCGTACACACTGTGGGTGTGCTTCAGTGTCAGTGCCAGTGTGTGTGTTGGGGTATCCTACCCTGAGTATCTCTTGCTCAAACAGTTCATGGCCAAGATAAAGCCAGTGCAGAGCATGGTGCTCAGGGTTGTGATGAGGGGAGATTCAAAGGGTGGAGGCTTGGCTGTTTGGAGAAGAGGTCTGCTAACCTCTAACGCACGGGGCAATGAAAGGGAGGGAATGCTGTTTACTTCATCTGTTGCTCTTCTGATTGCCCTAAATGAACACCCAAGACTCAAGGCTAGAGTAAGCTTTGCTTCCTTGGGCAGAGGTGAACCCAGGGCTGGGAGCTGAGCTGCTCTATCCAGCCCCCTGTCTCTGAGCTGCTGAAATGAGGGGTCACCGAGGACAGCCCAGCAAAAGGAACTGGGAAATGCCCTGACAAATGCTTCCATCTGTCAGAGTTGACACATCCAGGGGTTGTCAGCTGGAGGGGAGAAAGTGTCTGTATGCACTGCAGAGCACCCAGGAGGGACAATTCCATTCTGCAATGATTCTGTGTGAGTCTCCTCCATACAAAGCTTTCAGAGAACCTTTCTGGCAGCTGCTCTCCTTTGCTCATCACCTGATGCTGCAATCTCTCTGCAAGCAGCAGAGAGAGGACATGACTCAGAGAGCTGTGTGATGGAGAGCAGAGGGAAGAGGCTTCAGAGCTCCTGTCTGCTCCTGGCTGCTCCTGCTTGCAGTCAGAGCATCAGTGTTGGCAAGGCCTCTGGCATGTGTGGGATGCTTTAATGAGCCCAAGGGTTTGCATGGACAGTGCCCACTGACCTCTTCCACCTCGGAGGCCATGAGCGATGGGGCTTTCCTGGCAGCTCCATAGTGCTGACGCAGTTCTCCCTGAGAGCAGGCTCCTCCAGAGCCAGGGTTTGCCTCCATCCCTCTGCACAACTCATGTCTGCACTGGTCTCCATTTAGGGACCTTCTTGCTGCAGAAGTATCACTGTTTGGTGACTGTGCCTGAATCTGGGCAGCAACACACACGGTGGTGGTTGCTTTGTCTCCTTTGGCTAGATCTGGCCTTTCCTCATGTATGTCCAGAGCCAAAGAACCATCTTTCTGTGGACACTTTATCCTCTCAGGTAGGGGCTGTGGTTAGATCAGGACTTCCCTTCCCTTGTGTCCCTGCCTGACCCAGGGTACTGCAGTATCCCCATGAGAAGCAGCGTCTCAGAGGATGCTGAGTGCAGGCTCTGTGTGGAAGAGGGTGAGTGGGAAAAAGGCCAGGAAAACTGATACTAACCCTGACTCCTAAACCACCTGCCCTGTGTATGATCATCCTTACATATGTTTCTAGGGCTGGATTTTGGGGCTGGATTAACCAGTTCCCCAGGGAAGACCTTTGCCCTGAACACGACCAAGCACCCTTCTGTTCTCCATCAGCCCCGTGGTGATCATCCCCTTCTCCAGTACGTGTGGATGGGAGTCCCCTCCATTGGTCCCCCTGCCTGGGCTGGCAGCGCTGCTACACATCTCAATTCTCACCTACCTTTTGGCAGGGCTGGAGGCAGCCAAGGGGCTGCACAGCCCCCACTCCAACAGGCAGCCACCAGGTTTCTGCAGCGATGGGATCTTGGCTCTGTGTCAGAAGGGAGAAGAATAGGGAAGCAGCATGTGTAGCGGCTGTGAGGAAACCCATGTGGATGAAGCAGGCAGAACTATCAGAGACAGGCAGTAGTGTGCTGGAGAGAGGAGGATGGAGAGGATCAGACAGACAGACACACAGCCGTGGAGCCGGTGGGATGCTGCACTGGCAGGAGGGGTGGGATAACCGGGCCAGGTAACTGCATCAAAACAGGGCAAAGCAAGGAAAACTTGGTGAAACTTTTCCTTATTTCATTGTTCTTTGTTTTAACCCCAGGGAATTCTTCCCTTCAGAGGGAGGGGAGGGGGTCGGGCGGCTTCTGCTCACCCCTGGGCTCTCGTTTGTTCTGCTCCCCAAATCCCCGCGAGGAAAACGCAGCCCGAAGCCGCGGACAGGGACCGGTCAGGAGGATGCTGCAGGAGGATGCAGCTCCGAACCGTACCAGGCCGTTCCGGACCAAACAGAAGGGCTGCTCGACGGCGCGCCCCAGGGCAGAAGCTGGACTTGGCGCCTCTCGCGCCCACCCAGTTCCGTCGGTGAAGGCAGAAGGGAGCCCGGATCATCCACCCCCATCCCTATACCTGTGATCGGACGGATAGGGATAACGGCGCATAGCCCCCCTGCTCGGGGATGCGCGGAGCCG
>JAOEHY010010005.1:0-10471 GCA_025447955.1 Psilopsiagon aurifrons
GACATGCAACTGTTGGAACAAGTCCAAAGGAGGGCCACAAGGATGATCATGGGACTGAAGCACCTCCCGTATGAAGATAGGATGAGAAAGTTAGTGCTGTTCAGCCTGAAGAAAAGAAGACTGCATGTAGAACTCATAGCAGCCTTCTGGTGTCTGAAGGGGGCTCATAAGGATGCTGGAGAGGGACTCTTCATTAGGGACTGTGGCGATAGGAAAAAGTTCAATGGGTTCAAACTTAAACAGGGGAAGTTTAGGTTGGATATGAGGGAGAAACTCTTTACTGTAAGGGTGGTGAGGCACTGGAATGGGTTGCCCAGGGAAGCTGTGAATGCTCCATCCTTGACGGTGTTCAAGGTCAGGTTGGACATAGCCTTGGGAGATACGGTTTACTGGGAGGTGTCCTTGCCCATGGCAGGGTGGTTGGAAGTAGATGATCTTAAGGTCCTTTCCAGCCCTAACTATTTTATGATTCTACGGTTCTATGATGTTAATACCAAAGATAACAGTAATGATGACAATAAGAAGCAAACAAAAAAAAGTAAAATAAAAGCTCAGAAAACACAAGTGATGCACAATGCAACTACTCAGCACTTGCTGACCAATACCCATCCTGACCTGAGCTGTAATCTGCCCCTTCCAGGTGATTCCCCCTAGTTTCTATACTGGGCATGATGTACAGTGGTTATGAAATACCCCCATGTCTAGTTTAGGTCAGGTGTCCTGTCTCTACTCCCTCCCATTTTCTCGTGCTCCTCCTCACTGGCAGAGCATGAGAGACTGAAAAGTCCTTAATCAAGGTAAGTGCTACTGAGCAGTAACTTGGACATTTGTGTGTTATCAGCATTATTCCCAAACTGAAGCCAAAATACAACTCTGTACCAGCTGCCTGCATGGAAAATAACTGTTACAGCTGAAAACAAGACAGCTGGAAAGGAATTGGTACATGGAAATACAAGATGTATTTCTGTGTTCTCTGCATGTTTTTTGACATCACTGTATGTTCAACCTTTGAACCTCTGATCAAGTCAGAAGGAAGCATTTGGACATGTCTGAAGTATTTCCTTTTTCCTCAATTTCCTTTCACCTTTCAGAACCAGCGCATTTAAGTATAGCTGCAAAAAGATAACTGTGAATAAATAAATCCTAACAAGCAGATGCCCTTAAGTTCTAGTAACTAACCCAGCTGAGGGTAGTATTGAATTCTACTAGAGAAAAGAAGGAATTTTATAAGAATTTGTTTTGCTTTACTCTTGAAATTTGCATCATTGTCCATAGAAAAGACACTGAAGACCTCTCCATCTCTTTTAGTTCATTGCTAGCATCAGTTTGTAAAGGCTTATCACAGAGAGGAAGGCAACTGAAGTTTTGTGCCCCTTAAGCAAAACTTAAGCTTTAACCCCAATCTAAGTTACAATATACAGAGAAAAGAATCTGTTGTTTGCTTTTTTTTTTTCCCCTTGATTCAAGCCAAAGAGTTCCCATAAAGTATATTCCTTCAGTTTTAAGCTAGGCATATCAGTTCTGTTTTCTGACAAATTAAAAGAAGATTGAAGCATGCAGGAAATCAATGAGAAAAGGAGTGAACACAACACCGCATGGTCCAAAGCCCCATCTACATCTTTTGATCTAGGTACAAGTTTTCTTCCTATAACAGAAGCTACAAGTATATTGGTCACAGAATGCTCCATATTGAGTAAATAGAATATTTCTCTTCATCTGAGATGTGACATACATTCCTGAAGCTGTTTGCGACGAGCAATGTCTCTTGCACATAAAATAAGCATCAGTTAAAAAAAAAAAAAAAAGTAAAATGAAGCCACAAGAACTGAGGAGGAAAACATAAATCGCATAAACCCCATGAAAAATCCCAGCAGTGTACACCCATGCATACTCATAATACTCATAATCAAATTGAGGCTACAGGTATGGGCTACAGACATACTAAATAAGCTGTAAACAAAAAAAACGACATTAATAAATAGCCACAACTTAAGAGGAGCCTGTTGGAAAGATGTAACATTTAGTAATCACCAACATTTTGACTTATGATCTCAATGAGATAGTAAACAATATCTTAATGACAATCATAAATTATGTTAGATTAGAGGGACTTATTGATATCCATTAGAAACCTAATGCTACAGAATGATTAGAAATGGGCAGTGAAAGAGATTTAGCTCAGGAAAAAAAAAGAGTTTTTAAAGACTGCCTGGGAAATTAATCTAAAAGTATTCATAAGGAAGAGAAGCAGGTTTTTTTAAGGCATATAACTGCAATACTGGTAAATAGTATGTATTGGAATTAGACATGAGTCTGTAAACACCACAGGAAGGAAAGTAATTGAAGTTTTGTGCTACTTAAGCAAAACCACATCATTGCTTTATTTAGTAGAAATGAATTGGATCTCATCATGCACAAATTTTTACTTTAACCAAAATCTTTTACATCAGACCTTACCATCTCCTGTTTGATTACTATGAATACTCCTTCTTTTATACTCTCAAGTGTAAATTTCAATATGTCAGAAAAATGAGACTTCATTTCCAGTCTTTTATGCATTTTTGTCTCCTTAAAGTCAGTATTCTTCTCCTTGCCTCCAAAGCCAGTCCAACTGTGCCTTATTAATCTGCAAATGCTTCTTAGCACCTATTCGCCACTACAGAAGCCAAGAAAATTACTACTGGCCATGGACCCCAGTTCTTCAGTCATTCCTAAACACATGGCAATTCTTTCCTGACCTATCTTAGGGCTCTTCTTTCCCCAATGTTTAATTTCCCCTTCACTCATGAAACAGAAAAGGAGTTAATGTGCTAAAAGCCGAAGGTAGGAATTTTTTGAAAGTTGGTATTACACAACTTTAGCAGCAGTAAACAGTCCTTCAGTCTGTAACTTCTTTCATATGTCACTTATCTTTATAGTTTATGGTATCTTTGAAGCAATAACTGTGCCAGCTGGCTTTTGGCTTTTTAGCTTGTGTTTCACTGTGCATAATGTAGAAAAGAAAAAAGGCAACTACAAAAAAGTATGAAACGGAAATGGAAAGAATGTGTTCTGTGCTATTGTAAGCACGGTAAGAGATGAAAACTGGACGTATACAATTGTACTTACTACCACTATGGACATCAGTAGCTACTGTCTGCAGTTGGAATGCAAGGCTAGCAATTTTAACATCTTCTATAAAAAAATGTCAGACTTCGAGGGTACCTCTAACTGTGTCTGAGTAATAGCTAATACAGAAATATGATGACAGCTCACTACTCCTGGAGGGGTTTAATTGCTGGGTAAAAGAAGAAATATTTAAGTTAGTTTAGGGTGCATCGTTCTTTAGTAATGGAATGAGATTAAGAAAGGCAAAACTTAAGCTGACTTTCACATAAAAGCTCCTTGACAGTGAAATCTATTAGGCCAGGGAATAACTTGCTTCAGGATATTTAAAATGGTGCTAAACCATACGTCTATTGGGACAATACATTGATAAATATACAGCAGGAAATAATTTCACCTTGGTACAGTGAAGTGGTCTGATAAATATTTTTGTTATAAGCATCTTTAAGTTTGAATAAAAATGACTAAAGAAACTACACTGTCTTAAGTATCATGCAGACCAGGAGCAGGAAAAGCTAATTGTGGCATAGCTTTTGTAATTTTATAACTCACTGCTCTGCATGAAGACTGTCAATTTATACTAAACTTGAAATTAGGTTGCCCACTAGTAGCCAGTCCACTCCCCTCCAATCTAAAATGCTTTTAACCTTCACCCAAGCATATGATGACCACTTAGGTCCAAGTATTTATTCCTTCACAGCCCTCTCTCCCTCTCTCACCATTTCCAAAATACAGAATCTGGAATGAAATGTAACATATTTTGCTAATGATAAGTGTTGAAGTAGATAAGTGGTGAAGAAGCAGGAAGAGAAAGGCCTCTAACCACAAATATGGGGACATTTTTATAGGGTCACTTTTCTGCTTTAACTACTTAGAAGCCTACAGGAATATCGTAGTATGTGGCATTTAAATGGCAGAATTGCACACTGACCACATTTGGATTGCAAGAAAAAAATCCTAAATTGTTATCATCTGCTGGTCAGCTTGCATCTTATGGCTTGACTTTTGGACTCATGGGAATTATTTGCTTTTTTCAAAGTTGCAGGAACAAAGTGAGCAACTGCACATGTATCAATGAATAGGGTCAAGAATAATAAACCACTGTTGTCACAGCAATTTAGAGCAGGCTAGTGTTGTCCAGATTTCTTTATATAAGCTATCAATTACAAAGAATTTTCTACTATAATTTAAAAAAAGATCCTAAATTATGTTTCAAATATTATAAATATCATTGTTTAGTCATTTATTTTACATTTTCACTTTTATTGATAGGAAAAACTGGAAAGCAGGTAGAAGGAGCTTATTCACACAAGTGAAAGTATGCTATGGTGAGTCCTGGGTTCAGCTGTAACAGTTATCTTTCTGCTTGCTAGTAGTTGGTATAGTTTTGGCTTTAGACTGAGAACAATGCTAATAACACACTGATGGTTTAGTTGTTACTGAATAATGCTTACCCCAATCAAGGACTCATGCTCTAACAGTGAGAAGGGAAATCAGGGAAGCTGGGATAAAGTGGAGACAAGACCCCTCACCCAAACTAGCCAAAGGGCTATTTCATACTACAAGACATCATGCCCAGTACATAAACTGAGGAGAGTCACCTGGAAGGGGCAGATCACTGCTCAGGTCAGGCTGGGTATCGGTGGGTGGTGAGCAATTGCATTGTGAACCATGTGGGGTTTTTTTCCCTTTTTTTTTCCCCTTGCCTTTTTAGTTTTATATTCCCTCCCCTTGTTATTTCCCTTATCATTATTACTATTAGTAGTATTAGTTTTGTATTGAATTATATTTTACTTTAGTTGTTGGACTGCTGTTTCTCAACCCATGGGGTTTACATTCTTCAGATTCTCCTCCCCATTGTGCCGGAAGGAGATAGGGAGGAAGAAGGATGGGGAGTAAGGGTGTGGTTGCATGCTTCTGAGTTACTGTCTGGGCTTAAACCGTGACAGGCGCCACTTGCTGTATCATATTTTATCGCTTGGCCTGTTGAGTTATAAAAATTGTAAGGTGCTGCTGAAGTATCTCAATCAAATAAAGTTAAAGTAATATTGATTAAACTCCTTTCATTTTTATTGACCCATAAACATCAGATTGTAAATGAAAACTGCTTCTTAGAAATTGTAGAGATTTTGGTGCCACAATTCTAAATGGCAAAAGAGGAACTATGAATCATATATTAGGTGATACCTTAAAGTCACTTGACCACGTTTTTGGGCTATAAAACTAGTTTCTATTAATGCTGCCTATATCCTCATCTATCATTTCCTTCTCTCCTTGCATTTGAAAGAAATATTTTTACTGTCTCTTAAGATCTCATATCTTATCACATTATGAAAGGAAGTCTGGGGAAAAGTTGGGAAACTTGGAGTAAATGTTATGAAAATATCTCCTTCTTCTTTTCCCCAAAACAGGAAAGTGACTTATGTATCACTTTTATTCCCACAGTAGGCTTTGTCCTGCATCAGTATTTTTCTGTACTATAATAAAGTAATTGTGTACATGCTTAAGACGTGCATACAATTGAGTTAGATCATTGAGGCTTAATTTCTTAATCTTTTTTATTGAAACATGCTTTACATGTTTTCCGTCTTGCTTCTTCTGCAGTCTGTGTTCTTAAGAAACATTTATTCCCCGGTTTGTTTACGTGGTCTTAGTTTTTCATCCTCTAAAACTGTTGCTGCATTACTATGGATTAAACATTTGGACTAGGGTTAATGCACTCACGACTCTCCTTTCCTTGGTCAGTCCCCACCTATTCTCCTCTGTCTCTTTTATGCTTTCACCAGTGAACAGTCATTTCCAACCACATAGTTGTGCCCAAAAGCTCTTGCCTCCTTTTAAGGTTTTACATGCAGTAGGCAGTCCCTTGTTTCTGAGGTCATTATTTTTATTCGTATATGCAAAATAACTGCAAATTGTTTTCCCTTATTTGTCTGAATTGAACCCCTCAAGAGTTAGCTTTCCTACCATATCTACAACTAGGCTTCCAACTATGTACATAAGGCTTCTCACATTATGCCACAGGTGGAAGTACCTGTGGAATGCAGCTTTTTAAGATGTTCCCTTTCAAGATGAGAATGATAGCACTCAGAAGAGGAATCAGAGCTTTGGAACCTGGAAGTACCTCATACAATGATACAGTTCAGACACACTCCAGACAGAGCAAAGTACTTTTCTAGGTCTCTCTGGCTTAGGCGTAAGTGCCCACATATAATTTTTATCATCTTTTGATATATTAATCCTTGTGACAAGACCCAAGTATAGAAAGAAACTCCAGGAAACTTTTAAACTTGCATTATATTTAGGACATAAAATTTGGAAAGAAGCATCATAGAAAGTGACATAGTAGATGCAGTCCTGTGCCCAGAATATTCTCAGTGGAAATGCAGAGTTAATTTTTGAAGGGCTTAAATGTTTACATTTAATGGAAAAGCCATCAAGGAATGTTAAACAGTACACTGGGAAAGAACAGCTCCTTACAGAGACTAGCAAAACTTGGGCTGAGCACTTCAAGCAGGTTGCATGAGTCTCATCCCACATTATAAACCCTACACCAACAGCAATCTTTCAAAAATTCTACTGCCAGTGGTTGAATTTGAGAAAATACCAGTTTTGCCATTTGTATGGTACTTCAGGGTATAATCAATACCCTTTAGATCAGTTGCAATGTTGAATAATGCAAGTGTGGAGTCAACAGTCCAGTAGTAAAATTTTTTTGGTCTGTTATTATCTCGTTAAAAATTGTTTTGCAGCTAATATTTTACATCATGCAATAGTCAGTGTTAAATCCCCAACATTGAGCAAATACTTCAGTATCAAAGAACTAATTAGTCATTCCAGGTAACATTTCTTCCAATTGCTTAAGCTTAAATATAGCATATTTTCAGAGTATCTGATTTTGTAATTTTGCCCCTCAAATAAGAACACATGACCACTCAATTCCTAAAGATACAATGAGGAGAACTGAAAGTTTACTACCGATATATGACTTATAAAGCAAGAATAGCTTTGCATCATCATTTATTCAGTACTTGAGGCTATAATCAAGCTTTTAAGAACGATTTAAACACTAAACAAAGCAAGCAGGAAGTCAACATTCAGGAAATATTCCTACAATGTGTTTGCATTTTTCTCCTTCCCTGTCTAAAATGACTCAGTGTTTCATGATGCAAATCACCAGGCAGGTGATTTGCAATAAAGTTTGTGCCTGCCTACATATATTTGCAAAACTCTATCCTCCTTAAATGTGCTTTTCATAGTTTATTTGTCAAATCTCCCAGGTTTACCTGCTCAATAAATCTCCAAAGTATTTGCTCTCTCTTCCCCTTTCCGTATATACTCTACCACATTTACTGATGACAGTATGTTGATATATAACCTAGAAAGCTGGATTTATATGATTTGATTATGGTCTTGCATGCTAATACATCTATGGAGCATTTTATTACATCTCTATGAAAGGTACTATTTATTAAACAAATAAATGTACAAAAAGTAAAATGGAAAATGAAATGTTGCATTTAAGTATTGAAATGAAAGCAAAAATCTGTTTCCTGTTTGTTTGCCTCATTTAGATTGTATGTAATCATTATTCTTCCCTAGTAATCTCTCTTTTGACTTCAAGTTTCATCAGTATTTAAACATCTGGACTTCTTTTTTGTTATTATTTTGTTTCTGATAAAAATTTCTATCTTCCTATCAGAATACTGTTGTTAACCATATCGGAGAAGACAATTCTGGCAAAGCCTGGAAATTTGACCATTCCCTCTCTTTCTCTGATACAGAAGAAGTAAATAATCTTAAGGATTATTCACGGCTTTTAAATGGCACCATCAAGTGACAAGACGTATTGAAAATTTCAAAAGTAAATTGCAGCTCGTGTTAGATTTAAATATGTTAACAATGTTGATTTTCTGTAGTCTTCTCATTTCTTGAAAATAATATCCCTGTGTTTCTTCTCTGTTTACAGCCTCATCTGGTTTGCCCGTTGTTCTATCTTCTAGCCTTCAGATCGTTTAAGGTTGTCTGTTAGAATACACAGGTTTTTTCTTGTGCAGCAGAATTATTGCATTCAGATGTTGAAGTGGTATACACACCTACAACATGTGAGCAATATCTTTTTGTAGTACTCCGTTATTGGTGTGATAGATTTACAAGATCTCAGCACTTTCAATCAAAAACAAACCAGGGAATCATCCTGCTTGGCAGATGTAATTATTTTTATTCTTTTGTTTTTACTTTTTGAGGAAAAACTACTTTTTATTAAGCAATGTCACACAGCATAAATTCAACAATGCTGCATACTTAGAAAGGATAAAATAATTAAACCAAAATTCCTCAGGGGGTTCATGGCTTTGTAACAGGCAAGTATGCTGTGTTTCACTTTTCTTCCTGAGATTAGAATCTGAACATGGAAAGAGATCAACAAGGTGAGGGAAAGGTGGAGAGAGACAGAGGAATTATACCTGTCTACTTTTTAAATGTCCCAAGTCTAAAATTCTGCTCCTGAATAATGTGATACTGAATCAAGACATAAATAATGACATTTGATTTCAAGTCAGTATACTGCATTTTATGCCTACAGACAGAAAATTGACCTTTTTCTACCTTGAAAATTTCTTCCATGACTTAATATCTGCAGAGTTTGGACACCACTCAGGACTCTAGGAATATCATATATCACACAAATTGCCTTATGATTTTTCTTTTCAAAACAAATCAGGGTTACTAGCTAATAAGAAAGCTGAAGGAGCTGCAACAGCCATTTGAAAATGAAATTCCAGACAGAAGCTGAATGGGGTTGGGAACATTTATAGAAGTTCTGATGTATACATATAATAAAACAGTTAAGATGTGGACGTATGACATGAAATCAGGGTTTGATAAGTCCTGTAATCACTCTCTATAAGTCATATGAATGAGGGTGAAAATAAAATCACTTCCTATTCCATTCTAAATACATAAGAGGATTAATAATTTTGCAAAATTGGATAGGACTCTTTTATGCAGAGAAGTATTTATTTTAAATCTGGACTAGGTGGAAGTAGAAACCAGACAAATAGATAACTGCAGATAAAACTGAAACATATGGTTAGGACAGCTTGCATGCAACTTTGTGCGTGTATAGGGGGCTCATTTTACATGTTTGGATTTTTTTTTTTTTTTCATGACACAACCATTGCCTCTTGCATGTACTTAACTGTGAGAGTATGAACATATAAAGCTTGATACAGGACAAAATCCTTTAGTTTTTCCAAAAACTGAAAACAAATTGTTCATGAAAGTTGCCCTGGACAGCCTGTTCCAATGTCTGATAACACTCTCAGTGAAGAAATTATTCAAAATATCAAGTCTAAACCTTGTCCGGTGCAGCTTGAGACCATTTAGTCTTAGAATCATAGAATCATAAAATAGTTAGGGTTAGAAAGGACCTTAAGATCATCTAGTTCCAACCACCCTGCCATGGGCAGGGACACCTCACAATAAGCCATGTCATCCAAGACTCTGTCTAGCCTGGCCTTGAACACTGCTAGCCATGGAGCATTCACAACTTCCCTGGGCAACCCATTCCACTGCCTCACCACACTCATATCCAATCTAAACTTCCCCTATTTAAGTTTGAACCCATTACGCCTTCTCCTATCACTATAGTCCCTAATGAAGAGTCCCTCCCCAGCATCCCTATAGGCCCCCTTCAGACACCAGAAGGCTGCTATGAGGTCTCCACACAACCTTCTCTTCTCCAGGCTGAACAACGCCAACTTTCTCATCCTGTCTTCATACAGGAGGTGCTCCAGTCCCATGATCATCCTCATGGCCCTCCTCTGGACTTGTTCCAACAGTTGCATGCCCTTTTTATGCTGAGGACACCAGAACTGCACGCAATAGTGCAAGTGAGGTCTCACAAGAGCTCTATATTGCTCCGAGCTACTGCTCTCTATATCAGTAGCACCCACACGGATCATAGAATTGGTTAATAGTCAGTGGGACTTACTAAGACCCAGGCAGCCTCTCTGCAACATCCCTGATCAGTGCCCCTGGTAGGCAGCACACCTCCCTTGAGACGGCCAGGCTGACAGATGGTGTCTCTCTGCCTTTCAAAGTAGAAGCACCTACTACTATGACCAGCTGCTTTTTCCTAGCACCACCAGTAGTGATCTTACTTACCAGTGAACCAGCCGGTTGGTCATGGTGCGAGTGTATTTACTCATTAGCCCCCTGCAGAACAGCAAAGCGGTTCTCGGTGGGGACATCATATATAGGAGGAAGCCCCTTGCTGCTAATGATCCTCTTCCTCCTTTTTTTGTTGTTTTCTTTTTTTTTTTTTTTTTTTTTTTTTGGTTATTTTCCCCATCTTCCTGGGTTA
>JAOEHY010010007.1:0-21526 GCA_025447955.1 Psilopsiagon aurifrons
TGGTGCTCTTAAAGTGTGAGTGGGTCCTACTGATCACTCCTTGACATTCTGGTCTATGGATCAGTTTACGGATGAGCATTAGGGAGTTTCAGTTGGTGTGATGTTGTCATCAGTGCACTGTTGTTGTCACGATTGGCACTTGTTTTTCTTTGACCTTCAGCAACCCCACAACAGAAGGATCCTCTGAGAGACCAGGCAAGGTGGACAGCAGCTCAATTTCCTCTCTCTCCAAAGTAGCAATACCAAAAGCCCATCCATACCCTTTTGGGTCTCTGACGTACCCTCTCCTGAGGTAGTCTATGCCAAGGATGCATGGAGCCTCTGGAGCAGCCACAATGGGGGGCTTTTTCCATTCCCTCCCAGTCAGGCTGATTTCAGCCTCCAGTGCAGTCAGCTCTTGAGATCCTCCTGTCACTCCAGAAATAGAAATGGGTTGCAGCCCTTGACAGCTTGATGGCATCAGCATGCACTGTGCACCGGTATCTACTAGAGCCCATATTTTTGTGGGACTGATGTGCCAGGCCATCTGATTCACACAGTCCGGTAACTCCGATTTTCCCCTACCTCCACATGGGTGGAGGCAGGGCCCCTCTAATAGTCATCACTTTGGTCAGATCTGTCATTATCTCAACCCTTTGTGTCCCACATTGGGTGTCAGAAAGAACTGTTGTGGTTTAAGCCCAGAAACAAATCAGCCACGCAGTCATTAGCTCAATCCCCCTCTTTCTCCCACTGCTCCTGGTGGGTTGGGGAGGAGAATCAAAAGAATGTAACTCCCAGGGGTTGAGATAAGAACAGTTTGGTAACTAACGCATAACACAAGCCGCTACTGTTACCACTAATAATAATAATGAGGAGGAAAATAACGATGGAAGAGAATACAACTGCTCATCACACACCGACTGATACCCAGCCCAACCGAGCAGTGATATAAACCTTCCAGGTTACTGCCCACAGTTTATATACTGCTCATGATGTGCTGTGTTATGGAATACCTCTTTGGTCAGTTTGTGTCAGGTGTCCTGTCTCTGCTTCCTCCCGGCTTCACTTCCTCCCTGGCAGAGCATGAGGCTCAGAAAATCCTTGGTCAAAGTAAACATTACTAAGTAGTAGCTGAAAGCATTGGTGTTACCAGTACTGCTCCCAGTCTGAAAGTCAAAACCACAAGAATGCACCAGCTACTAAGAAGGTGAAAAATGACTGCTTCTGCTGAACCCAGGACAGATCTCAGCTTATTTTTTCAAATTAGGATGACAAGATGAAAGTCCTTTACTTGCTTCTCATTGTTAATATGGAGTGTATTATTTGATAAAGTCTGGGCATGTCTAGGAGGCAAACTATGTTAGGCACCCCTTCATGTTCTGTCATGATAGGATAAGTTTCACTGGTAAAAGAAAATATTTGGTGCAGGAGCCTGGCTCCTAAGAGCACACAGTGTTGATGCAATCTGTAGAGATCCTTTGAAATAGCCAATTTATTTCTATGTAAGAAAACCCAAACAAACAAACAAACAAAAACAACAGAAAAAGAAGGTAGTGGAACTGGCCTAATACATCTACTGACTAGTAGTAAAGTCAGTATTCTGACCCTTGAGAGATAGCACCCTAGAAATAGAGCTACTTGAATTGCTAAAACCATGCCTTTGGTATCTCTTTATTCTGAGACCTGAAGTAACTGAGTTCAGCTTCCAGACATCACTTGATGCAAAACAAACACGCAAACAAACAAACCTCTTTCATCTTTCTATTCTCTTGACAGTCCTTGGTTCAAGGCTTCTAAATAAATAAAAACCCCAAGCAGATTGCTTCATGTTGTCTTCGTGTCTCCATCTTCTATTCATAGGACCACTGGCAGCTCCTTCTTCTTGCCATTGCACCCTCTTTGGTGCTTTTTTGCAAGAAGAGTTCTCAGATCCTGCTTAAAATTAATAAAATTGATCATTTAAAAATAGACTATGTTGGCACTTTTTTAAAGTGTTTTTACAAAGTGAAGGTAGCTATGAAGTGCTTACCCTATTTTCCCCCAAATTCTTACCAGCAAAATAAGGGACGAGAAAAAAATACATTAATTGTGACTGTGAGATTATCCATTATGTTAGTGACTGTGAACATTTCCTGGGGTTATAGAATAACAAAATACAACAAATGAATTGTCCAGTTAACTCCTCTGGAAATACTTCAAAGGAAGATTGGTTGCAAACATCTCTGGTTTGACTAGAGACTAATGCTGAGATTTAGCTGAGAATACTTGATTTCTCCAGACTGTGAAGTCCAATGACAAATGAAGAAAGACCAAAAGAAATGGTGGAGTCATTTACACAGTCTTTTAAAGTATTTTTATGCTAAAAATATAAGGCCCAACTGCAAGAGGTTTTGATGTTAATTTAATGTACGCATTTAACACTGTGAAGAAAATTTCTATTTGAAAACTCAGGAATCCCTTGTGTATTTTCTGAAAAGATTCACAAACTATGATTCATCCTTTAGAAGTGGCAAACAAAAGTTACTTGTTTTTGTGTAGTTTAACTGTCAAATTTGAAGTACTTTATTTGTGCAAAAATATTTATAGCCTCTGTTTTAAAAGGCAGTGGTAATGCCTACTTTAAATGAACTGATAAAAAGATCAAGGTGCAAGAACCTCCTCAGCAAAGCTCAACATTGAATTTTTATACTGCCTGATTGGTTGCTGTTCTAGGGAGTTTTCATGAAATGGCTGTTTGAAAGGGATCTCAATAAAACTTGAGCAAGTCATTGGGTTTCTTTCATGAGGAAGGTTATACCAAGTGCAAGAGAGATTTTGCATTATCTTTTATTTGTACTTTCCCTGAAAAAATTGAGTACTTTCATATTTCAGGCCTAGTGTCTTAATTGATGCAACTTTCCTAATGTCTTTATAATAGACAGTACAAAAGGAAACCCAATCAGTGGAGACCTCTTTATCACATGCATTTATTATACTCCACAGGATTTTTCCAGCTCATTTAATAGATTCCTGATGCCCCAGTAATTCTGTTTTTCAAATGGTGCTAATTTTAATCCGCTGTTAAGTAAAACAGCCGTTTCACATCAAAGGTAGCTAAAGAGGTCAGGAAAACAGATGAGTAATGGTTTGTTAAAATATGAATGGTTTAAAAGAAGAAATAATTATGTCAATGTGTAAGGAATCAATTAATATTTCCATCAACTTGCTACCAATATGGTCTACAAAAATGTATAGTACAGTGCAATTGCATGTGGCAAATACATACTCTGTAACTAAAGTTTTCTGAAAGAAGCTAAACGGTTTTCTTGCCATTTTGTTATATACGATGATGTACGGGGGATAAGATTTGCTACTAGTTTGATTTGAGTAAAATATTTTTGTTTAACAATATGCCTTAGATATGTATTATGATCTCCTGAGGAAAAAAGGTATGAAACCTCCGGTAGCATGGATTTTTTCACAGCCAACATTTGTTGGGTGCTTTTTTAATGTTTTTTGAAGGAGAGCTTACAGTTGCAGAAATATTGATCTTGCATCTTCATTCAAATCCACAGGGTGAGGAATACTCTGGTATTACCATCCACTTGCACTTCAACAGGTATGAAATGCTGTATTCCACATCACTCCACAGCAATAAAGATTATACAGTGAAACTTGGTTAAACAAGTTAAATCCGAATTCCTTATGTACAACTAAACATACCTGTGACGGTCACTTAGTGACAACCCAGTTTCACTCACATCTAAAAACTCCTGCTTTTTCCTTTCTGCAGTGAGGGGGTAATATGGGCTTTGCTTTGATCCAGCAGATTCTGTCCACCATGTAAATCCCATGACAAGTGTTGTTAAGATGTAGTGACTCTTTTAATTTGCACTGTTTTGATTCCCATGATTCCTTGCACAATTATGAAAATAGATTCAGAGTTCTCTTTCTTGTAGATTGGAACGCTCAGGATAGCAGCAACTATGCACAAACCAGAACTGTTACTTGAATTTTAAGATGAGATTTCTTGTGTCATGCTAATGGGAACTGTTAGACAAGTGCTGTGAAAAAGTCAGGCTGTATGCAAATAGGTAGTAGCAGAGGTGCCCAGGAGGCTGCTGTAGCGTCATCAGGTGTTTTGGGCTAACTAAATTTCTTGTTAAACTATTAAGATCCCCCATTTGCATCTGTTTATAATTGCCTTAATGCAAAATTTGTGTTTAACCTCTCCCAGCCTGACTGCTTAACTTTATGGTAGCTCTGTTGTGGTGGTTCACCACAGCCATCAAACACAAGGGGATATGTCTTTCCCTGTTGCTCTGCTTAGGCACTCAGAGAAACTTTTTACATGGGTCTTTCAAGTCCTGATGTTTTGGTGGGTTTTGCAGTGACCAAGCCTTCTAGAGCATGTGTTTGCATTTGCTGGTAGGAAGAGCTCCTTGCTTTCAGAGCCCTCATTCAAGAGACTTTCTCCTCACAGCTATTTCCTTTTCTCTTAAGTTATAGGTAAACAGAGAAAACGAAGCAGACTTGTGAATCCAAGCAGTGGATCCCCACAAGAAGATTGATAGCTCTGTTGTAAGGATAGCACAACTGTAGAAAAACAGTTAAGTAAATGGCACAAATACTAAAACCAAAGCAGTTAATCACCTTCAGTGCACCCTTCACTGAAGGCAAAATGCTACCATCCACCTTATGTATTGCCATCGCCATACAAACCAACCAAAAAATCTAATTGTCTGACCTGATGCTGAATATTTCCAGGACTACAGTACTGGGAATGCGCAGTTGAAACAATCTTTTCCCTGACAGGCTCGTTTGTCAAACCCAGAACGTGTTATAAAACAGTTTGATAAGTTTCTGGGGGACAGGTCTCTCAAAAATCCATTCATCAAGTAACTAGTGAGATGCTCTGGAGACAGGTTACTGCTGGTGGGGTACGTAAGTGTAGGGAGTCAGAGCTAAGTGCTGGGGAGAGGGTAGCATTCCTAGGTAGCAGTGGGCTAGGGGGGGATAAAGGATAACTACGGATTGTCTGTCTGCAAGAGTAGGTTAGCTGCTTCCAGCTATTTATTTCCAGGTTTTTGCTTGGCTTGGTGTCAATTATTACCTTTTTTTAAGCTATTTCAAACTTTTCTTTCACAGCAAATTCTAAAATTATGGCTCTAAACTGAGCTATAAAGCTCAACTTTAAAGAGAAAAAAAAACTTCTGAGAGTTGGAAAATGTGTGTTCATGAACACAGCTTTCTGCTACAATATGTTGCTGAATTTTGGAAGTTTGAAATGCTGCAATTTGGAGGCAATTCCCTGATTCAAAGCACCTGTTTGTAGCAGAATGTTTTGGTTTGCTTTTTCTGAACCACCCTGGCTTTTCAAGAGGAAGAGAGTGTCTGGCATGCAAAATGCTTTGATTTATCAGACGTAAGCCATGTTGTTAGCAGAGATAAAGGACCTTGTTTACAAGGTGTCTATATCCTTAGAAAAAAGGAGTTTCCAATAATTGAATAAGGTGTTTTGAATGTATAGATTAAACTAGAAGGCCCACAGCAAACATGATGAACTTCAAAAGAACAGCTTCTCATCTCTCTGGGGGCCTTCATTAATGAGTTACCAGATAGACAATTACTGTACAGTTTTTATAATGACCAGGATCAGACACAAGCAATCAGCACAGTAGGCAGCAAGAAAGCAAGCAGAAAAAACCTGTGAAAATATTCCATTAAATCTTAATTATTCTTCAAAAGAAAACAAGCACTACTAGGGGGCAAATAACTGTAAGAAATGTACCGAACTGTATCAAAACCTGCTGGCTCAGGGCAGTGATACTCAGTTATTAGCAGCATCAACGTTTATTTAGAGCCAAGCACTATGTTTACAGACCATTCAGAGGTGTGTTTTCCACCTGTTAAAAGCCTGAGTAAGTCTTTACTACCAGAGGACTGGTCCTTAAATTAAGAGACCACCCTCCCCTTCCAACCCCCATTATTTTGATCTTATTCTAATAGCCCCTAGAAATCACAACAAAGGCTGGTGCCCTGGTGGACACAAAAGAGAAGGAAAGACAGCTTTTCCCAAAAGTATGACTTAACTTGATAAAGGAGGACATGCCCTTATGGGTGAATAAGGGAAGGTCATCAGGGGTGCACAGCATCATCAGGTCTGATGCAGATGCAGCCCAGCCTTGTAGGCACTTTAACACCCTACATATATTTCCATGAAGCAGATTTAATACATGTCCATGGGGCTTACTTACTAGTCAACACTCCTCAGATCCTGAATTATCTCAGTGGTTTCTTTGCAGCTGAGCAGTTCTGTGGAGCTCGTGGGAATCCTCTGGGGAGATCCTTTGATTATGGGACTGTTTCTTCTCATCCTTCTTTGTAAAATATAATTATGAACTTATAAGTAATATAGGCCCCATATGCATATGTTACTGGGGAGGAGGAGTACTCAGAGAAGGAGTTATTGTGCAGTAACTCCTGTACTAGAAAATGGCATGTCTTTCACCTGCCCTGAATTGCTTTCTAAAAAGAAATCTTATGCACTGGGCATCAAAGATCTTCCTCATCACTGCCTTGCAGCGAACAGTTTTATTGCTTTTTCTCTGTCCTCCAAACTGTCCCTGTACAAGTAAACTCCCCTTGGGCTGCATTTTAAAAGGCATGAGTAACCTCGTAGATTAATTACTTGGCCATCTTCACACAGTCTCTGAGCTACCCATGTGTTTTTTTTTCATGTAAGTTGTTTCAACTTTACAAAAATTAAGACTGTTTAGGATCAAGAGGACCAAAGAGCAAACCCCCAAGCTGTCCCCGTGTTAGCATAATGTTCACCTTTTTGAAGTCCAAAGTACTCAAGGATTGAGATTTGGGAAATGGACTTGGACACGGTTCTACTGGCAAAACATGCCAGCAAAAGAGATGGTAGGGAGAGCAAAAAAAACTAACAAAGGAGTAATGGTGCTTCTAATGGCTATACAAAATTGATCTGTCTATTTGGTAGATGCATGTAAGTTCTCTGAAATTTACTGTCTGCCTCAACACCTGGGGGAGATTTGGCTTTAAAATTGATAACTCACTTAGGATAACCTTCCTTCACAGAAGTACATTGAGGGAGTTACTTATTTACACAGTGTTGTGGATTTAGCTCCAGAGTATTGTATGACTAATTGTCCAATGAATTTTTTCTAAGTATAATTTTCATAGTGCACCACATTTTCCCTGCAGAAAGAATAATTATGTAAATATCATCAGAATATAATATGCAGCTAAACCATGTAAGATGCATTGTATGATCATATATTTGTATAATAAGTCTGACTCTGTAAAAGATATAAGTGAATACTGCAGGTGTGGTAGTTTATTTATATCTATTTTTGCTCACTTACTACCTAAAGTATTTTAACAATTTAAAGATTTGTTGTATCTGATATTCAGTCAGATCTGATATTCAATGTGGGAAATTACCCAAAGGAAATAGTAACATTTTTGCATTCAAAGCTCCCAAATATAGGGAATGAAACTGGTGATGCATCAGTGCTTTTGATTTCAGCGTTGATTGTCACAATGATACTCCCTCAGTAAGGATTCTTGAGTTTTCTTGGGAAATTGAACAAGATAACAGGAATAAATGTCAGTTGTGCTTTTTAACATCTCTAAGACACTAAAAAATTATTTCAAAGTCTTTCACCTTTAGTTGTCTAAATCACTGTTTAACTTGGTTCTTTCAAACAGTATTTAGTTATCAGTCTAGAGTATGTGGCATCTCCTCAAATTAGTTTGGAGGAAGAATGATGCATTTGCCAGTGTTCTTCTTTCAGCAGCAAAATAATATTAAAAAAAATTAAAATTGAGATAACATGTGACAATAGAATAATTCAGTCAGTTCACAAAACTGAAGTTCATCCTCCTGTAGCGTACCTCAAAATACCTTGCTGGACATAAATCCCACTCATTCCAAAAGAGTTTTGATCAGCATGCTCTATTGGAGCATTTTATGATGTCTGGGTTTATTTTCAGTAAAACTACATTACAAAATAAGATTTAATTTATTAATTATTTTTGCTAAATACTTTAATCATTTCTTTTCAGCATGATTATGAGTCAAAAAGATGTCATAGACTGCATCTCAATACTCAACATTAATTTTTCTAAGTGAGAACTCATGGTAGTTTTCTGAACTTCTATGATATATTGTAATTAAGTAGTATTCACAGATTTTCTTATCTTCTTTTATCTCTGCCCCAGCATGCTTTTAAAGTATCTTGCTACTCTTGCTTTTTCTAAAGCAGCCAAAAGTGACAGTTGAAACTAACCTACTGTTTCAGGATGAGCCAGGTTATTGCAGTGTCCTGTGGGCTAATTAAGGAGCCCACGTTCATGAGTCAGACTCTCATGAGTTCCATCTGAACACTTAAAATAGTGATATATTGAATACTTGGTTGTTATCTAATGTGTTTGCAATGGTTTGTAAGCTGCACTTCTGTGGTAGTGGAAATAGGATAAATTGCACGCAAACTCAAAACATTATTTACAGCAAGCCTCAGCTACAGTAAGCCTGAAACATAGCTTCTCTACATAATTATTCTGTTCTAAGCAACACCTAATCAACACCTTTTCACAGTGTTCCTGTCTTTCTTTGGCATGTGTAACATTTTATTGAATTCTCCATGAATCTAACCTGAATTAATCAATATAAACAGAGATTCAAAGGGCGGTCATATTTCTGATGGCAGAACCCAAGTGAAACCTCTCACCAGCTCCCTTTGACTGCCAGCCCTGCCTCTTCACATGGCTCTCCATGTGTTGATCTAGTTGGCTGTAGGAAACATCTGAATTGTGAAGTACCTGGACACATTTACCAAAATTATATCTGGAAAGCACATTGAGTACATATAATGATGATGTCTATGAAAGAATAGGTTTATAGCAGCTGCAGACACACTCCTGTGTATCCAAACCTGTGTTGTTTCATGTTCTGTATGGGTCTGTGGAATAATGAGGGCAGGTAATTTGCCAAGGACACCCAAAGAACTGTCACAGATGCAATTAAAATTCAGGAGTACATGGCTCCTCATATCCAAATTTGGTTTATCATTAGTGGTATCCTTTAATCATTATACAGTCTTTATTTTTGAATCAGTGTGTTCTCTTTCAGCAATTGACTATCCTATGTTTTATTTCTGTATGGGGTTAACAGATATTTATTGCTAACTTGGTGATGCAAGTTCATGACATAGCCAAGGAGGACCTCTATGGAAGACATTTTCTTTTCAGGTCTTCCTTTTTGTTACTTTATATTTTTTTCTTTGCTTCCCTGTTCACCCTTTTCTGTTTTTCTTGACAATTTTAATGTCAATTGGCTTGACAGGTAAAAGTGAGCAATAGTTTTCTTGTCTTTAGATGAAGCATGTCACCTATGCAATATTCTTAGATGGTGATATGACCTGGAGCAAATCTCAGTTTACTCCCAAATGCAGATCTTTGGAATAGCCTCAAAACTAATCAGAAAGTTTGTCTTGAGGTGTATATATTATTCAGAAGAGAGTTTTTACTATTTAAATTAAATGTCTTTGTTTCATTGTTAATGTTATCTTGTTAATGTTGGTTTTGACGCACTTTCTATCAGACTGTCTTTTGAAGTTTGCTCTTTGCTTATGTGTCAGTGCCTCAGTTCTGACAAGTTTCAGAACATGGTAAAGGGATATTTTTTATGTTATTGTTTGGTGAGGAGTTTTTGACTGAAGATTTTCAGTGCATGACAAAGATACAAGTTACTGCAGGAATCTGACTGTGCATATGTAGTTTTGAAAGCAATTGAAATATCAAACTGTAAGACAAATCTAATGGGGGGAAAAGGAGGAAATATGCAAGTTAACTGCATAACAGTGTTGCTTGGTTTATGAAATCTCGGTTTAAATGTAAAATTAGTAGGTATCCTCCAGATGAATACCTACTAAAAGCCAGAGCCTTTAAAAATAGATACATGCTTTTAAATACCCAGCTCAAGATATCTTAAAGGTGTTTTATTTCTACTGGGATATATTTTTAGCAAATCAGATCCTTCAAACAGTTCTGACAATATGGTTTGTAAAATTGGAAGTACTCAAAAAAGATAGGCTTACATCTCTTGATTTTTGCAAATGCTGGTGCTTCTTCTAGCAGCAGCTCACTTTTAGGGGCTTCCCCCATGACAGCTGAACATATGTGCATGATATAACAGTAGGATTTAGACTGGTTTTAATAAACTTACTGTATCATGTATGTGACTAATGATTAAATTATACCTTTGCACATTAGCAAAGATACTAACTCTTTCCCTCAGTTTAGTGCCCAGCCTTTCTAGGTTTAACAGCTATCCTGCCCTTGGGGAGAGTATTGGATCAGCCAAGTTTACCCAGCAGGATAAGAGTGTGCTGGGTGTCTTCTCTCTGGAAGTTGTCAACAACTCTCTGAGTGGAAGGAGCAGCAAAAGGAAGAAACACAACAGCACAATGAACGGGCTGTGTGTTTAAATAATACTTCATGTTTGATTTTTCCCCTAGAAGTTCAAAAAGAGTTAAGTCCTGTGCATTTCACACTGCATGTGTGTGTTACTTTGGAGATGCAGTGAAGTCTAGGTTGGCTGGCTTCTCTGAATACTTTATGGATTTTTTTTCCATCCCCTGGACAGGGGAAGAGGTTTTGCTTGTTCTTATGCTGCTCATTTTCAGCCTGGTAAGCCACCTTCATTTTATCACAGTGAATGGGGCAAGTAATTATTGTTTTTAATAGCTTGTTTACCAGGAGATGTTTTATCTAGATGTTTTATCATGTCAGTTGTTCTCTTTTAACTGCCTTTTCCCAAACTAACTGATAGAACAAATGAAGTTTTTTATTGTAAATATTCCAGTGATCTGGTCTAACCACAAAGTACTATTGGTCTGAGGATCATTCCCATGTCCTTCATTTCTGTTTACATCATTAGAAGTATGTAAGTAGCAGATAAAGGAAAAAAAAAATCTAGTCCATTCTGTCTGAAAGTGTTTAATTTAGAGGATTAAGCATACCTATTTCAGCAGCAGAAAGCTTTCTGTAGTGGTGAGGTTTTAGCAACAGCTAGAGAAAGACCAAAGGAGACATTTTTACTTGATTCACAATGAATAATTTTGCTTTACTGCTAGTTTTGTTCTTGAAATATAAGCCAGAGATGTATTTTGCCATTAACTTCTTGAACTGGGCCAAGTATAATTGGCAATTCTCCTGCACTGTCCATTTATCTATATTTTGCCATTCCTTTTATAGAAGAAATAATTGTCATTTTTTCTGTGTACAGGTGTTGTTTTTTTTTTTTTTTAACCAACCTTTGCAAAGGAACAGAAATGTTATAAAGCTCCCAAATGATATCCCATTGCATCTAGGTTTGCATAACAACAATTTGTGGTTGTATATGAAAGTATTTCAGTATGTCCAATATGAAAGGAATACAATCAAGAAAGTCTGATTTGCAAGTTGGATTCTTACCCTTGTCTATTAAAGTCTGGCAGCAAGGTTCTTGAAGATGATTGTGCTATCTCTTAACATACCATAACACACAACAGAGGCTTGAAAACCGTGCTATGACATACACCTATCTTGTCTGAAATCACTGACTGTCAGTAATAATGCCCTTTGTTTACAGAAGAGCTAATCAGAAATTTGGCCAACTGTAACTGGAATTGCCTTTTAATATCTTAGCTGTCAACCCACAAGTATGTCTTTCTGACAGTGTATTTTCAGGAATATATATGACATAGCAACAGATAACAGAAGAGCTTCAACATCTGGAGAAGAAACTAGCTTCAATCAAAATGAAGGATGATATGTTTCAGTACTTTTATGACGAGTGGGAGAAGATTTCAGAGAAGGGCTACAGTAAGATTGTTAAATGTCTTTACTTACTGAATCGGTATCTTTTTTTCCCCATTGGTGCTTGCTGATTGCTGAATATTTGCCCTTTACCCCTAATCATTATTTAATACATTAAAAAATACGCTATCAGGGATGTAATTTTTATTTTTCCTATTAGCTATGCTTCTGCTGAGTGTACTGTTCACTAGTGGGTACTAGCATGCTGTTTTACAGTAGAAATGACACAAAAGGGGCACACATTGTCATTAGATATGCAATTATCAGGCTAGTGGTTGATGTTTTACTGCTCCTTTGGCCCTCAGTTTATTATGCAAGACAGAAACTAGAGTAATATGCTTTGATACATCTACCTCAGTACAGCAGACTTTTAGAGTCCATTGGTATTCTGTCCTCGACCTCCTACTGAGCTGAATATAGAGTACTTAGCTGCTGGAATATCACTAGTATCTGGAGATCTGCAGATAAAAGCCATTAGAGTGGAAACGGATACTACTGCTTTTGGCTTTGCTTTCATTACACAGTGAAATACTCTATTGGTAGTATATGTGCCTACTTTTAACTTCTCAGATCTCTGAATTGAATCCAGGTTAAACGATTAGCCATGAAACACAGACGTTACAAAGATGGTGTATAACTGGCCTCTGAACCTCAACCATTTTTTCTTAAAAACCTAGAGTGAAGTGACTTAGTTGCCCATAAATCTATCAGCTTGAGGACCCTAAATCTTCATATAGTTTATTTTGAGATTTGGATTGTTTCCCAAAAGAGGGTATATGCATCCAAAGGATAAAATTATACGTCATTGTATCTGTCTTGAGTATCTTCAGCAGGCATGCTTTATATTGGATTGGTGTGGAGACTAGACAGCTTCTGCTCTGACCCACTAGAAGTGATGCCTATCCAAGTGTTGTGCCTTATTCCAAGTAGGCAACTAAGAACCACACAGCTCGTTCCCCACAGTGGGATGGATGAGAGAATCAGAAGGGTAAAAATATGAAAATTCATGGTTTAGATAAAAACACCTTAATAAGTAAAAATTAAACCTAAGAAAAGCAAAACCAACTACATGTCCCTTAGGGGTGTATCCTCCAGCGTAGACTTACCCACAGCCACAGTCACCTCTCTGTGGCCTTATCCACAGACACAGAGGATAGGAAGGCCTGCAAGTCTCAGTTTACAGTGCCCTGCTGTTTCTTTCTCCTGGAGAAGAGGGACAGTAGGAAGAAGAGGAAATTTTTATAGTCTGTGTTTGTCAGATATTCTTTCTTTACTACAGAAACTAAGTGTTCAGAGATTGAGTTAGCTTATCAGTTACAACAGTTCTTTTTAATCTATGAGAATGGTAGGATGGTGGTATAATGTTAAAATAACATAGTGCCATACCAGAGAAAATAAGCTTCCTATTTAGTACACTGTTGTATGGAAAAGAAAGAGTTTCCTCAGAAAGATTTCAACTGAACAAATACAGACTTGATGTGCAAATCTAGGTTGTTGGCCTCAGTATGCATTTGACTTAAAAGGTCAGTGGGATGTAAGAATAAATTTGAGGTTTCTTATGCATTCATTTATGTTCCTTTTTGTCTTTAAAGCTGTAACGAGAATCTGTTAGGAATTAATTTGTTATATTAATAGAAACAGTCTTCCAGCATTTTTATGACCCTCTTTTCAGAGGACTTTGTGTTTTGTAAATCAGATTACTTCTATCTAGTATTATTAGAGAAACCATAACACTGAGATTTAATATCTATTTTAAATTAACCAGATTAGGAATTTTAGATTCTTAACTTCTGATGACTCATTTCAATAAAATTGCATTCTCCCACCTTTGGAATTCCAACTTTTTAAAAAGGTCTGAAATAAAACCTCTAGACATAAAGGATTTGTTTAGCCAATATTGCATAGAAAATTGATGGCCAGACTGAGAAATCCCTATCTCACTTGCTGCCTGCAGACTACTTCATCATTGTTAGAAAGCAGTTAGTGTTTTAAAAATGTTCTGTCTACTTTTTAATACCGGAAAAAAGAAAGAGAAAACAAAAAACATTATCTTAATACCTTCAAATAATTATAGAGACACAGGCCACTTTTTTTTTTTTTTCCTTTTTTCAAAAATGTGTCACATTGTCTGATTGTTTAGTTTAGTTTTATTTGCATGAGTGATACAGACACATTAAATTAATCCAGTAGGCATTCAACTGTACTACATATGTGCAAACAACTAATGTTTTCTGTTTTCTGCAAATGTACATATGCAAGCAGAAGTACCAGGCTGCGTGCTTCTCTGCCTCCTAGGATAGCCTTGTGCTCCTTAACTGGTACTTACCAGCTAAAATGCTGTGATAAATATTTGCTGTGTTACAAAGGCAGAAATGATACCTTCAGAAAAAGCTTTAGAAGACCTTTTTCAATATGTTTGCTTCCAAGGCAGCATTAACTCCAAAAATAGTGAAAGTAATAGGGATCACTCAGATTGCCTTCAGGCTGTGACAAAACTATAATCTGTTGATAATTCTGAACTCCTGTGAAGCATTCTCATTTGCTTCATAGCTTGAACAATAGCCTTTTTTTTTTTAATAACAATATGTTAATTTCTTTATGTTTAAATAGGGTACAAGTAGTTAAAACAGAAAGCAGCCTAAATACAGTAGTTTCTTAGGATGTTGCACACCCATCAAAGTAAACTGGAATCCAACAGATCAATAGTTAAATACCATTAAAAACAGTTTTGAGAAAAAAATCATAATTGACTTTGCCATATGCTTCATTTTCTTACTTCACTGTCTTCAGAATGCAACACAATCACCGTTCATAGAGAACCTAATTATCCAATGTCAATTAAGCCCTCAATAACTGATCTCTTGACAGCTGGTAATAAGTCCCAAACCCCATTGCAACTTGCATTAGAATATGTGTTTATCCACTGGAGAAAGATGGGGAGCACAGCTCATACATTCACCATGCACTACATCAAGCAACAGCTACTTCTTCAGGAGAGCTTTTCTTGCGTGTTTTACTTCAGTTTAGGATTTTCCTCTCTCCTGACACTTTAAGGCTTGCATATTTCAAACCTCAAAGCATGAACACATAGTTTTGGCTTTTGTATTCTGTCTTCAGCGAATATATGAATCTGTGTTCAGATGACCTGTTGATTTTTGCTTAACCGTGTGTTTAAAGTTTCTTTTTTGTATAATTTCACTGTGAAACTACAGATGTCAACTAAATTTTGCATTTGTTAAAGCAAATAACAAGGAACGTAGGAAATGAGAGAATTTATTAGAAAGTGCAATGGCACTCTGGTATCAGCTCTTCCAGGCTATAAAACTGTTCCACCTCTAAGGTTTAGACTACAACAAAGTAATCTATTTTCCAGATGAGCACTGTTTAACCTCCCAGCTTTGTTTTCTCATGCTTTCATTTGCCCTGACAGTCAGTCTGTACTGTTCTTAAAGCTTTTTTTTTTTTATTTGCAATGTAGCTACTGTAGTAACTACCTTGTAGATGAAAATTTGAAAGTCAGAACTCATTTAGCTTTGTTCCATTGCCATCCTAAACCCCCAAACCCAAGAAGCTAGCGAGTGACAGAGGAAATACAATCAAGAGGGTTTTATGGCTGTTCTTGAATATAAATTAATATACAGTAATAGTGCTTGATACTGGAGAACATGAAGGACAAAACTATTTAATTATATAAAATCATGTGATAAAATTAAAAAACAGGGTGAATTCCACGCAAGCTCCACATGGCAGGTGAATGTGGCAAGTCTTGGCTGACTTTCTGGTTACTAGTTGCATCTGTTCCTGCAGTAATCAATTCTCTTAATAAATAAGCACTGCTGAAAGGGTTCCTCATGGTTACCTTTCCAATTTTGGCTCAGACAGTTCGTCATTGTGTGATCTAAAGACCAATCTACTACCCAATTCTGTAACAGCTCAGTAGCAAATTTACCATTCAACTTCAAAGGCTGCAGAATCTAAATTTCTTCATGCCGTAATTTGTTCTTTTATAAAATTTGTTCCAGTATTTCATAGGAATAGCATGAATGGCATTAATTAATAGTTACAAAGTGTACTTGTATCTTTGCATTAAAAGATCTGCTCTGTATCTGTCTATCTTGTTCTCCATCTCAGAAGTATTTAAGGTCTTTGACATTAGTATACACTAAGGAGGAAATTAAAATGTTTCTAGTGATTGTTCTTCCTTGTTAGGGAGCCACATTTTTCAGAGCTTTTGGTTAGTGATAAAGGCTGTTGTGTAGCAGTGAATCAATAGATGATAGGTGTAGCCTTTTCTTCTAATTGTCACCATCTCCACTATAGATAGATAGAATCTTTATTCTTTTTTCTTTTTCCCCCCTTTTTTTTTTTAATTGGCTCCTAAGAAAGGAATTGCCATGGAAATGGGTCAGTCTTCAGTTCACTTCCTTTTTTCTTTTTTTTGCCTCATCACACTGGCATGCACATCCATCTATCACTACTGTAATGTGCTTTTGCGGTGTAAAAGGCTATTTAGTACACCTTAGTAACTACCTCTGCACAATAGCAGCACCCGAACTGAGAGTACTTCTCATTCTTTGAACTGCTGCAATACTTCTAAGTAAGTGAAAAAATGAGCTCTGTAAGCAAGAACATCTGGAGACCCAGATAAGACAGTGATATGAGAATGTTGAAAATTATTCTCTTAATGCTTCTTTTATATTTGTTTGAGTCAACTTCATATTCTGATGACTCTAAATATTCAAGATATTTTTAAATACCTGCTTTCATGGTTTTGGTGGTGGGTTTTTTGCATACCTAAACTCACATGCTTTACTTGTCTTCTTACCGAGTGCTGTGCTGAACCGCAGATTGTAAGGACAGTAGCAATGTAAATCCTACCATCTAAAAGATAGTAGCAAAATAATTGTGTTGAGTCTTGGCTTAACAATTTTGTCCTTAAGGTCCAGAGAGTTTCTAATAATTCCTCTGGAGCAGTGTATGCTTCTATGTAAGATCAAGCAGGTTATCTAATCTTTTTCTTTCCTTGTCTGATCTGAGAAAAATTTTGCAGTGCATCTGGATATTTTTGTGAATTGCTCTGTGTGTTCAAATGACAGATCTGTGATCCTTCTGTAGAAATTACAACCTATGAAATCAAATGTCTCTGGTGGAGTTTTTAATCTTGTGCTCTGATGGTCAGGTACTGATGGTCCTTACAGGTCCTTACAGGACCATCAGTAATGTCGGTCACTCTACCAGCTAAATGCCTTCGTTGTAAAGGTTGTGCTGACTCATTACACAGATGTGTCTATGCAGCGCATGGAGGCAGCTGTGCTCTGCATGTAGTGTCAGGAGCAGCAGGGAGGGGAAAGGTGAGGCAGAACATAGCCGTTCTGTCACAGAGTGTAGGATATGGGATCTGGATGTTTAGTATGTTCTAAGTATTTAGTAATTTAGCTAAGTGAGCTTTTTCCCTTAGGATCAATGCAAGATGAATGTTTTGTCTAGAAGGAAGCACCTTTTATTCCTGAGAAGAGAACTGCAGCCATATAGCAATATGTATTTTTCCTTTTGCAAGCATAGTACTGTATTTCAGTGTTTGGAATGTAACAGAAGTCCTAGGCAAAGAACATTTCTGTGATCCCATTCTTCCACAACTGCACTTTTTCCCTTTCTAGACAAATTCCTTTCATATATTCCAGTGGTTTGCAATAGGTCCTACAGCTGCTTTATCAAAATGATAAAGCATCTTACAGAGAGATGACTCTTAGCCAAGGGAAGAACCTTTGTGCCTGTTTTTTGTGTGGCCTGCCTAGCTGGGTGGCTGTGAGCAGCACCTTCTGTGCTTAAGTTACAGAAGTTAAGCTGGGTGTGGGATATTGTGATTCCTGCCTCCAAATCTGAAGTTCATCTGATCCTGCAGCTTCTCAGCTTCTAATGCAGTAACACCAGCTGGATCTGTTTGACCAGCCACAAAGGAAGATTACTGTGCTTTGCTGTTTTTCTTTCATTCCTACACACTTAAGGGCATGGAGGTTGAACCCATTTCAATGAAAAATGCACTTGCTTTATCCTACATGCCTGTGACCAGTGCTTGGGTAGAAATATCTTACATTTTATACAATTTCTTTCAACTGGGAGGTTTTGAAAGCCGCCTACATCATGAAGGCTGCAAACTATTTGTAAACAAGACCTTACTACTTGCAAACTTAGATATTGTTTTGTAAAGTAAGATAGATTGAATTATTACAGTCAAATCCTTTAATGTTACTCTTGTTTACAGCACACTTCCCTTAACAATAAATCTCTGAGCCCATGGGCACTTTTAATTACTGCATCTTCCTTGCTTAGCAAAGAAACTCATAAACCTCTCCTTCTGTCATATCATTTTGAAAGATCTTGGTATGTAGCAAAGTCTGTGTTGTCTGGCAATGCTTATATTAAGAAAGGCTTATTAAAAAGATAACTAGTGTTTTTTACCTGTCTTTGCCTGTGACCATGGAAAACTCAGGTTAGAGGAAACTTGGACCTTCCTTCAAAATTTATTCCTATGATATGTGAAAAATGGGTAGGAAGTACAACAGACCCAAATTTTAACATCTATTTAAGATTTTTGTGATGTATAAACAAATTATGTTTTTGTTTTTGTTTTAATGTAAACTCTTTAAAAACACAGCACCAAGCTTCTCAGAGTTTCAGGGTTTATGATTTTTAGAGAAACAGTAAGATGCAGCTGTAAGGTCAGAGATATCTCTCCCACAGAGGTTTTGATAGCGTTATTTGAAAATGTGCCATATTTACCTAGTTTCTTGACCCATTGAGATGGCAGAGAAAAATTCACTCTCATTTTACAGATGTAAAAATGAGGTGTATGCAGGAAATAAAATTCATATTTCCCAACTGCCCTTCTATTCACATCTAGAAAAAACACAGAATATGTAGGCATAACAGTTGACAACTCTATAGATGAAGATTGTAAGAGGTAAGGTGTGTTTTGAATAGAAATTGTTATTATCTACTCACACCAAGGAGTTAACAGAAAAAAGTGGGTGTGTGTCAGGGGAAACCCACAAAACCAAAACCTAAGTACTGAGAGACATCATGGCCCATGTGTTCTGAACAGAGATAGCTAAAAGTAATTTCTGAAATTTGTGCTTAGAAGTATACATCAATATAGTCAATAGACTGAGTTACTAGTGGAAAATGGGGATGTTCATCATTTCTGGAAATTGGTCCAGCTACCTAAATGTGTGTTAGAAAACTAATTTTAGGAATGATAGTTGGAAAACGTTGATGAATATTGCCATTGTCATATTTAACTGTTAAACAAGTAATAGCATATAATCTTTTATGCCTCAATATAAAAATACTCATTAAAATAAATAACAATAAAAATATATGAAGCATACAACTCTGACAAAATAACTGTAATCCCATTTTGTAACAGTAATGAATATACTGCAGCAAGCTTCACTGATTAAAAACTTTTTGTGCCAAGTTTATTTCTTGTTTATCAAATGGGTTGTAAAATGCAGACTACCTTTCTATATGGCGCATTAACATGTAAGCTTTGCTTCTGGAAGGCAGTCAACCTTCCTTTAGTGGTCTGAGCTTCAGGATTAAATGTCTCCAACTGTCAAAAGTTTAATGTGGGTCACTGGCAGACCTCTGACTGCTGTGGGGTAGAAAGAAAACAGAGTAAAAGGCACGGAGGTCCACCATGCACATTTGAAGAGTGAGCAGGCTCTGACACAATGTGTTGATCACAGAAAATAGAGCTCAGGAGGCCACAAAGACTGTCCCTCTGACTTAGGACAGAGAGAACAGTATGTCAATGGCTGTATCTGTTGTCTTCTTTGCCATCCCAATTTCAGTGTTGCTGGATAAAAAGCTTTTTCATTTATATTTGGCTAGCTTTCAAATATTTATTGTATTTTCGAAAATTTAATGTGTTGTGAGCTTTGCCATGTGCATTTCATATGTTAGCTCCTACCATACTGTAGTATTTAGTGTCAGGATGTGATAGTAGAAAGAATGACACATTAAAGAATTACAGCATTCTGTCATTACTGAGAAAGGAATATTCCTTCTTTTGCTGAAGTTAAAAAAAATAGAAAAGTTAATATAAAATATCTGGAATCTACAGAACTGGTAATGTTAACAGTTATGTCTGCCATCCAGAACTTTTTAGTGCACACGTAGTGGCATTAGCCTGCTATTAAATATCTGACTAACATGAATGCTTCATTTTCAGTCCTCTGTTACATGCTTTGCAATTGATGAGCCTGTCCTAGTATAGAGTTCATAGAAAAATAGAATATCTCAAGTTGGAAGGGAACTATAAAGATCATTTGATATTTCAGACCTGGCAGTCTGAGTCAGATACTCCAAATAGGCTGAGTTGAAAAGTTGTCAGCAGTTCAGCTCCTCAGACCTATTTGTGAAGTTCTTTGAGCATGTAGAGGGTACAGTTTGGGAAAAACTGTGGATCCAAGGACAGAGAATTTGAGAACTAAGAGGACAGGTCCTGCAACTGACTGTTTGGAAGTGCTGATACTAGAAGCAGTTGTTGTTGTAATTAAATTTTGTAGTCCTGTAAGAATTAAAGGAAGATGAAGACCTGAAAAGAGATTTGCACTCTTCATTGTAAAATTAGACTGTTTAGTTCATCACTGCTGCTGTGATGTTTATGGCCGGTTTATATTCTTCCTCCGCCTTGCTCTGCTCTTCTGCTGCACTGTTCAGGCCACCTGACAATTATAACCTTATATCAAGACATGCTGAAAGTACTGGGCCCCAGTCCTTTTGTCAGTTATTTTTATTAGCATTCCAACTAATTGAAATGAAGAAAAAATACTTTCTACTCACATACAAAACAAATGTATCATGCATTCAAGGAGTTGCTGCTTATGGTACTACCTGGACCCTAAACAGAATACGATGTGCCAGAGCTCCCTTTCTTACTTGAAGACCCTTCATCCTAAATGGCTCTGAATCAGCCATGAAAAGCTCAGCCACAGCTGTCAACATAATTTATCCCATGCTTGGGAGTGGCGCCATGGCCTGCAGGCAAAGGAAATTTGAGCACTTTTTCTTGTTCCTTCAGTTTCATATGACAAAATTGTTAAACCCAGTGTATCTCTATGAAACACTGTAGTTTCAATAAAGTAACATATTTTAGCAAGAGATAACATAGTGAAATTTTTCAGCTAGCTGATACAGGTTGACAGTCCCACTTACTAGAAGAGAGCCACAAGTGAGAGCAAAGGGTACAGGTTTTGAATAATGAGTCTTTGCAGCGAACATTGTAGAGACTGCTTGGAAGGTTGTTTGACCTCTAAAATACACTAATCATCTGCTTCTGATGTAAACCCATTTCAGAGGCAAAACATTTATACGTTCACTATTTCCTTCATGTTATACCTAGAGAAGGGCAACCATAAATTTTGTTCTTCCTCACTTATTTAAGAAAACTGCTTTTGTATGGAACTAAAGGTGTTTTACAGAATTCTTTACTGTCAACAGAATTCTTTTGTAGTATACTGCCTAAGACATCTAAACCTGCTGTTTCAGGGGCCACACCTGCCAAAAATAGAATCATAGAATCATAGAGTAGTTAAGGTTGGAAAGGACCTTAAGATCATCTAGTTCCAATCCCCCTGCCATGGGCAGGGACACCTCACACTAAACCATGCCA
>JAOEHY010010008.1:0-28161 GCA_025447955.1 Psilopsiagon aurifrons
AGGCTGACTGCTCTGTAGTTCCCCGGCTCATCCATTTTCCCCTTCTTGAAAATGGGGGTTATATTTCCCTTTTTCAGTCGTCGGGAACTTCACCTGACTGCCATGATTTTTCAAATGTGATGGACAGTGACTCAGCAACTTTATTCTCCAGCTAACATCAGTAAGAGCCCGCATGTGCAGAAGGACTACTAACATAAGGGACTGCATAGTGTTTTTATCATTATGTGACAGATGTCTACCATCAGCACTGCTATAATTCATTAATTCTTTCTCCATTATGACTTATACTTCTATGTTCATGTACTTTCCTAGAGCGCAAGACCATTGAGTCAAGATTTATAGATGCTTCCAGTGCAAACACAAAATCATGATATTAAAAATGAGACAAATGAGACTATAGCAAGACCAGAGCTTTTAATTGATGGGGAAGGGCATTTCAATGGTCTGTACCGTACCAGCTCCAGCATTTCCTGTGCCTTCTGGTGGCTGATACCCATGTGTGGTCACTGGATTCCCATTTAGCAGCTGGAAAATCGGAGCGCAGAGACAAAAACCTACCGGCGTTCCTCATGGCATCAGGATGGCTTTGAAAAAAATGAAGCTATTTTACCATACAAAGCATCCACTGAAAGCACAAATCTCTGCAGCGAGATGTTTGCTGACAGTCAAAGAAGAAGAAGGTCCCTGTCTGCCCTTTCCCATTTTCTCCTCCAGTATTTTTTGTCATCTAGTAGCAATTTGTCACAGCTTAACTTTCCAGTCACTTCTTCTAACACTGGTTTGCTTAGAAATAAAAATGGCTTTAGCTAAATTGGAATGGCTTCATCTGAGTGGAAGGTGCTTGTTTTCAGTGGACTGTTAATGGCCAGGTAGCTACTTAATAAAAAACCCAAACAGCTTTATTTTTTTACAGTCATATAAGAAGACAAGTTTTTAATGAAGTGGGTTTTATTATTCCTAGAGTTACGGTAACGGCAATGTGCAACATGGATTTTAGTCGCTTCCCACTGGACACACAGACATGTTCCCTGGAGATTGAAAGCTGTAAGTAAAGCCAAGGTCTGCATCCCATGGGCACCCAAACTGTGTTTAATTATATCAATAACTATACCAATAATTAAGTTGTTGCTATATGCATGGGGGCTCTCACCAAAGTCACTGCAACACTAAGAAAAACTCCCTGCCCTTATTTTTTCACTGAAATTAGATGGTGTTTGCAACAGTGCATTGCTTTGAAAAACCAGCTGTGAGCACTGCCTTGCCAGTGTCCCTGAAAGGCAGGCTGCCTCGCTACCACCCCATCCCCACAGGGCCACTTCCCTTCACGTTAGCAGTCTCCAGCTGCATCCGCTTGCCCATCTGCCTTCAAATACATAAATAAATGGCCCTACATCCTTCTTGTGGACCGTCTGCTCATTTGTGGTGTAGCACCCATGATGGGACACTGACATTAGTCACCTTCCTCTTACTTTTCTTACTCCTATTTGAGACAAATGCAGCTTATACACAAATGTAGCTCCTTTGTCCCAGGTATGATGCACATATGAATTGGCTAGATTGCAAACAGAAACTTTTCAAACTTCTCCCTTTTTAGGAGGTTTTCCCTTCTCCTTCTTAAGAGTGCAGTAAGAAATTATAATCTTAATTCTGTTTTAAAGCATTTATGCGTGATTTTTTTCTCCCTGTCTGGGAAGAGCTGCTACTAAACCCATCTGAAAGGATTAACATTACTATAGTTCCACATGTATTATAATAGCAAGACCTGTAATGTTCATGTGTGCACACAGGCAGAGAGCTTACCCGAGAGTTTTTCCTCCTGCACGCCTCAGATCATCAGTAGATTGCTCCTCCTGTTACCCTAAGCAGGCCCTTTCCTCTAAGGCTCCTTTCTTTGCTTCTGATTTTAGGACATTTAGAAGGGACAATTTTTGAAGTTCTGATGTGATGGGTTACCCAACACACATATTATGTGCATGAAATTATGATGTACCAGGCATCAGGCCTGAGGGCTGTGACAAGGAGCAAGTCCACTCCTTGCTGCAGACATACCCACCATTGGCACAGCTCTCAGTTAGTGGTGGCATTTGGCCTTTTCAGCTGGGACCTCACAGGTAGCCTGGAACGTGTGTGGGACACACTGGGCTGTGGGTGTGACATCTCAGTGCAGTGGCACTGCACAGGTTTGCTTTGCTGCCCTAGATGCTTACACTGAAGATGACCTTATGCTCTACTGGAAGAATGGGAACGATTCCCTAAAAACAGATGAGAGGATATCACTGTCTCAGTTCCTGATCCAGGAGTTTCACACCACCACAAAGCTCGCTTTTTACAGCAGCACAGGTGAGTACCAGAGAGACTGACAGAGAGTGGGCTAGGGGAAAAAGGGGTGCAAGCTGTTTGTTTAGACCTTGGCCATGGAGGATGATCCACTGGGAGGCCTCTCTGTGGCCCATGAGACCTGCCTCTTTTCTATGCTGAAGCTGCTGTCCCTGCCACAGATTTCTATCTTGATAGTTATATAGTCTGGAAAGACAATCCTTCTTCAAGATCACACCAAGCTTTAACAAGAATTAAACTCTTCAAGTGCACAGGTTATATTGTAGTCTCTGGAAGTTGTGGTCCTGAAAGACACTTTGACTTTTATAGCTGGTTCCATAAGGAGTCCTTTCTGTAAACTGCAATTATCTGTGGTCATTAACAGTGGTTTTCTAAAAGCAAACGAGGTGCCTTTCCTCTGATGCAACATGATCTTACCCTGGAAGTAATTTGGTATTGATGTTACTTCCCTTTTTCCTTCTCTCTGCCCTACAGGGTGGTACAATCGCCTCTATATAAACTTCACTTTACGCCGACACATCTTCTTCTTCTTGCTCCAAACCTACTTCCCCGCCACCCTCATGGTCATGTTGTCCTGGGTGTCCTTCTGGATAGACCGACGAGCAGTTCCTGCCAGAGTCCCATTAGGTAAAAAAACAACCCTGCGGTCAGCAGACCTATGAGACAATTGCTGTAGCTGCAGCCTTGACCATCAAGATGAAATCCGCTGTGCTAAGCACTGCCCCCATTGCCTTGTGGCATGGAAATCAGCTATGCCACACATGTGCCCCCCATGCAGGGGCCTGGCCTTGGTACAAACTCTCCATCTGCCCTGCAGTACCAAGCAATTACCTTCCCTGCTTGCACAGTGCAGTGTGAGGGACTCAGCTTTCCAGTTTGCAACATCTTTCAGACAGATGAAGCCATATGTCAGAGGAGTCACCATGGGAGCAGAACTATGCTATGGATATAAATCTTTCAAAGCAGGTGCCTTGCCTTTAGCAAAGTGCTGTTTATGTTTTTCAGACTTTGAGACCCAAGCTTGCTTCTGCTTACTCCAGGCAACACACACCTCATGATTTTATTTATTGTTAAAATCATATTCTGCACTGGAGAGGATATATAGAAGCATAACAGAGATGGCAAATGGGGCAGTTATCTATGTCTGTGTTTAGAAACAGCATCCATTGCCTTGAGACCTCATTAAAAACAACATAAGGGTTTGAGCTACAGCTTTTTGGAAGATATAGGCACTACTAGGCAGTGACACCCATCACCCAGCTGTGAAAAGCAATACTGAAAGGTAAATTACGATGTCAGGAGATTGCAACAGCAGCTCTATTCGTGATAAAGAGTCTGGCTTGACAGAGTCTCATGGTCTTTCTGCTGGTGTATTCCCAGGGATAACCACTGTGCTGACCATGTCCACGATCATCACTGGGGTGAATGCCTCCATGCCTCGTGTTTCCTACATCAAAGCAGTGGACATTTACCTGTGGGTCAGTTTTGTGTTTGTCTTCCTCTCGGTGCTGGAATACGCGGCTGTGAATTACCTGACTACGGTGCAGGAGCGGAAGGAGAGGAAACTGCGGGACAAGGTGAGGTTTTCTATCTCTAATGCAGCTTTATGCCTCTGGGAAAAGGCAGACCAAATGCCAGGGGACATTCAAAACCTTGAAACTACAGTGTGCTGCTCCCAGCTGCCTAGGGAGAATGCAGCAAAAAGACACCAGCAGTGAGGCATTGCAGGTTATAGACAGTCCATACCCAAGCTCACTGCTCTTTCTTCAGAGTTTGAGGCTGCTAGTTCCCTGTACATATAGTCCTCCACCACCTATATAAATGGGATAGGATTTAGGATTTTACCTGTAAGTATTTCTTATACTGAAGATCCAAGCCTGTGAATAGCACCGTATGGATACTGCATTTTGTGCTTTATATAACCTTTCTGCAGGCACAGCCTGAACCTACACAATGGTCCAAATTTTTCCCTCCTGCTTTTGTTATATTTAATTATAACCACCTAAAATTTCAGCCTCTTTCTTCAAATGGGGCAGGCCTCACACATTCCTCCCCGTGGTTTCCCCTTGTCCTCTGATTTTCTTATCTTCAGGGTACAGGTCCAGCTTTTATTTACACCCCAATAGCTCGACTGAAGCTGAATTAGCTTTCCATAGCCAGCCCCACTCTCTCCCTGACTACACTGTGTCTAGCAGACACAAGAATGGAGAAAGAAAAAGCTGCTGATCCTCTAGTTCCTCCTTCTGTGTCCCAGTAGCCTGAATCCCCCAGGCCTTTCTCTTCCTCTATTTCTGCAAAGAGAAAAGGGATATCTGTGTAGAGCTGGACACTACTAAAACCCATCCTGCACTCGTGTCCACAGCTTCCCTGTGCGTGCAGCCTACCTCAGCCCCGGCCCATGATGATGGATGGCAGTTACAACGATGGGGATATGAATGAACTGGGGCACTACATGTCCGAGAATGGAGACAAACAAGACCGAATGATGGTGCAGCTGGCACTGGGATCTGAGAGAGGCTCAGGCAGGAGGAAAAGCCAGAGATACGTCAGCATGCGGATCGACACTCATGCTATTGACAAGTACTCCAGGATAATATTCCCTGGTGCATACATCCTATTTAACTTGATATACTGGTCCATTTTTTCATAAGCATATCTAACTCCTGTAGTCACAGAGCATTGTGACATTCAATGAAAGTACAGTCTCATAGGCTAACAGATAAAACTCACTCGTGGCATAAATAATTGTGCAAGTTAATGTGCATTTCAGCAAAATAGAGGAGATACGATCGGAAGTTTTATACTTACTTAAAGCTGTGCTATGTTCCTTCTTGTGCCTCACAGGCCACTGTAAACTATTTTAATAAGTGACTATAATTGCCAGTTGCTTATATATAGTGTATCCTCCATTTTGTGCCCCTGAGGTCCTAATTCTTTAAGTACCCGAGCATGTGCATGCATTTTTCAACTCAGCAGACTTCTACACATTCAATAACAGTAAAAGCAAGAATATGCAAATACTTGCATGCCTGCAAGATGAGGTCAGAAACGGTCATTACAAACACAAAACATCCAGTGCTGGAAACCACTTTGACAACGTTATTGCTAGCTACAGCTTGCTTTCACTGCTTAATGCATGCTGGACTCACAGTACTGCCCTGGCAAGTCCACATAGGAATACTTACAGACTTGTGCTTTGTCCTGATCATATTTAAAAGAAAGAAATCTTGCCAAGCTATCTTGACTATCTTTCTAAAGTATGACTTGCAATGTACATTCACTAAGGAACAGCGCTAATCAAATCCTCTGGGAAACACAAGAGCCCTCTTTGGATCTACTTACTTGGGTCAGTGGGAGTTTTCCTTTTGATTTTCCTGAGAAAGGAAACAGCTCTCTCTACAGAATGATCCAGTGAAGACAACCAGGGGTCTACAAAGAGTAAAACTACTCTGAGAGAAGCCTCTTTTCTCCAAGATAGTCTGGGCATTACTGGTCAGTACAGCTGAGAACCTGCTGGAGCCTGCAAAGCCTCCAGTAGTTGTATTTGCTCCCAGGAAAAGCCTATTTTGTGTGGGTTTTAGTAAAAGCATAATAGAAAGGTGCTCAACAGGTGACAAAGCAGTAGTAAGGACTTTATATTTGAGTTACTAAAGATACCATGCCAAAAACTTCAGAGTGAAGTAGGAAAGAACTTTCACCATGAGGCAGCAGCTCCACTGCAGATCCAGGCACAACTAGCCTGGGACTCTGCTTTCATGCAGCATCTGTCTCCCTGGCACCCCGCAGCCCTCTGTGCCCTTAAAGCAGGCTCAGCATTTTCCAGGGCAGGAGCAAAGAGACACAGCTGGAGCTGGGGCACTTGGCATTGACTCAGGTCCCAGCTCTCCATCATGGTTTCTGCAGAGCAGCCAGTCAGTAGAAATATTTCATATGGAAGAGGAAAATCTGCAATGCAGAAGTAACAAAATACTTCAGGAAGACAAGAATCAGTGGAATGAAATCAGGGGCCTTTACAATAAGAGGAGCACCAAAGGTATCTCAAAGCATGGTGTATAGCGTGTCTGCAGCCACATGCTATACAACCACATCCACAAAGTTAACTGAGGGCTTGGATGAACAAGACTTAAAACACATGCACACTTTTGCATGCAATTAGCAAGTTCTTTACTCCCTTCACAGCAGCTGCTGTTGTCTCTTACAGATGCAGCTGCTCTAAGAACCAGACCAAAGCAGTTGTGTCTCTAAAAGGAAAGTGGATCTTCTGACATGAGATCTGCCCTGGCCTGACTAATCAGCCATTCTTCCACCAGGCTCGTGATACAGGCTTTGCAGCTATTTGAACGCTGCTGGCTGTTGCTTTTATTTCCTATGTAAATAAGCATCATGTAAACATACCCAGTGTTCCTTACAACTGGTAAAATCATGATGTGCAAAACGAGCTATGCTCATCTTGCCCTTACAGCCTACACTCCATAGGTGAGGCGATGAAATCACAAAAGCTAAAAGCCATTAAAACACACCCATCCATAAGGTAGTTTTACAATTCATTTCTACATAGCTGCCTTTTTTTCCCCCACATACACACATTTAATTTCATTTTATCAAGTTTCCTTCATATCATATTATTCTTTGGTAGATATTTTTCAAGGAATTAAAGTCTAATTTCTTAAACCATAAATGTTTCACAGTCAAAGGCAGAATTGTCACTCCTGCAAAAGCAGAGAAAATGCTGGCCACCCTATCTTATTCTTTGCTACAATGGCACCTCTTCCCACAAAGAGCCATGACATTCCTTGGGCACTACTTGCACAGGAATAATGTTTTTAGATTCTCATTGTTGTAAGAACCCATTTATTCCTACAATTTAAGAAGAGCATGAACAGGAGTGCCAGATCTTATAGTAAGCTCTCCAGCTTCATAAGAAGCTTAATGCTATGCAGTTTGCAGCAGTACTGTACATTCCTTTCTAGACTCCTTAATCTCATACTACATATGTTATTTGGCATCCAACTAGTATGCATATAAGGGAGATTCTGAAGATAAAAATGGGAACTAGCATGTTGAACTTGCTGGCTTTCAGTGAGAGACTGAGACTGGTTTCTAACTTCCCAAGTGATTTTCAAAGCTTCCCTTCCAGCTCACCAACCTGAATGGATTACCCAACCACCATGTTTGGATTTACATTATTAATTTACTTGTGTTTTATTTTGGGAAACTCTAGTGCCTTTTCAGTCTTATGTAAATGTGTATATAGATGCATTCTATAAGTACAGGATATGTCATACAGGCAGTGTTTGCTATCGACAAGTGTACTCATTAAACATATTTACATACACCATTTTTTGTCTTCTAGCCTTTCAGTGTATGGGTTTTGTACCCAATCATTAACACTCTGCTCCTTTCCCTGTCCACAAGAAATCAGTGATTTGTTTGGGTTTATTTCTAGAAGCACTCAAAATCACAATAAAACTTTACATTTGTACAGCATTGTGCATTTTCTATCTTCAAAAGAATGATCTCTCTGAGAGCCCATGAGGGTGTGAAAGGTGTTTCAGCCTCCAAGGACCAAAAGTATATCCATAAACCAGAAGTATATACACAAACCAGAAGTATATGATAAAACCAAGGAAAATTACAACTTCTGATGACTTTTATGTACTTATTAAAGTTATGAACAAGGCTGCAGCACTGTAATTCTGACAAACACCGTCAACTTTTGTGTGCTTTTATCCTTCAACATGGTCTTGAGAAGCTAAGAGGAAACGGGCTGTGATTACATTTCCCCATTACCTTTGAGACTAAACAGCTGAAAAGGTAACTTTGTATAGATACACTAGCACAATCATATGTAATAGCACTGCATAAACAGCTGTTAAGACTATCCACAGCCACGTGGACTTCAACCTTTCCTAATTCAGAGACATTTGGCTTCTCACTGTATTTTTAAACAAGGACTTTCAAATGCAGCTGTGGCTGGGTAAACTCCTTGATGCGTTTGTCAGACACTTGGCTTCCACTAGGGCCTAAAGGAATCTAAAACTGGAGCAATCATGCCAATGTCTCCTTAGTAGACAGTTTGGGCAATAACTCTTTAGAGGGATGCACCTTTGCTCACTGATAAAAAGATGTGAGTGCCAGCAAGAGTCAATCAGAGACTGGCGGACAAAGGCCCTGTGGAAGGCTGTTACTTTAAGGACCAGGAAACAGCAATCCTTCGGGAAAAACCAGGAAATCATGTAGACTTTTTATTTTAAACACTTTGTTCTAAATCAAAATCAGTTCTAAAGAAAGCTGTTAGCATGTTGTAAGATCACTCACCGACTACAAGACAGACTCACTTCCACAGTAATGTGTTATGGCTCTGCAGTCACAAGCAACACAGTTCCTGTGAAGAAACGTAACCAGGTCCAAGTACTTAATGGCAACAAAATGATTACAGAAACACGATCCACAAGAACACGTAGCAGCTTCTCATTTACTGTTTAAAGAAGGGCTGCTGGACCCTTCTACATCATGCAACTCAACTTAGCAAGTTACAACTTCTTCAAATCCTCATGATAAATAATCCATCACATTTCACAGTTTATTTTTTGGTTTAAGCCACATGTCATGGTTTAAGCCCAGCCAGCAACACAGAACCATGCAGCCACTCATTCACTCCTTCCCCTTCCTCCCCCCTGCTCCTGGAGGGATGGGGAGGAGAACCAAAACAATTTAACTCCCACATCTTGCAATAAGAACAGTCCAGTAACTGAGGTATAGCACAAACCACTGCTGCTACCACCAACAATAATAAGGGAAACAACAAGGGAAGACAATACAATCGCTCACCACCCGCTGACCGATACCCAGCCTGACCCGAACAGTGATCTAACTCTTCCAGGTAACTGCCCCCAGTTTATATAGTGGGCATGAGGTGCTGTGGTATGGAATATCTCTTGGTCAGTTTGGGTCAGGTGTCCTGTCTCTGCTTCCTCCCAGCTTCCCCTCCTCTCCTGGCAGAACATGAGACTCAGAAAGTCCTTGGTCAGAGTAAACATTACTGAGCAGCAACTGAAAACATCGGTGTTATCCACACTGTTCACAGGCTGGAAGTCAAAAACACAGCACTGCACCAGCTACTAAGAAGGAGAAAAGTGACTGCTACTGCTGAACCCAGGACACCACATCTATCTTGTACTCAAGGTTTAGGAAAGACATTAAATAAGGAAGCACTGTAATTGGTAGGGCTTAAGTTCTTTAGGAAGCTTTAAGTTCTTCACAAAGTTTGGACATAATCACTTCATCCTTCTGTGATTCACATTCAGCTGTTCAGAATCATTTCAGCAATTAGTTTATTACCTACACATTTTGATTCATTGCTAGAAGTGCTATTCTTGACATATAGCTCAACATACTTAAGTTACAGGCAGCTTGGGGAAGACTGCATCTAGGGTAACTTAAAAACCATGCCAGATATTTTCATAGATGTGTGAACACGAATTACCAATTTTATTCCTATGGGAAGTAAGTTTCTCTCATATACACTGTGACAGTAAAATCCTAACATTAAATCCCAAACTGCTTTAGTTCTAGACCTAAACGAGTGTTCCAAGGCACAATCAGAATTAACTTGCCTGAAGAAGCCCAACATCTCTACCCTTGAAGGCTTCCAGAACTCAGCAAATGAAGCCAAGCTCACCCTACCTAGTGCTGGCAATAACTCCACTTCCAAGCTGGCGGCTGGACCAGGTTCAGCCTCACACAGATTCACCAGAAAGCCCTCCCAAGCACCATTCCTATTATTCAATGGATTCTAACATGTTTAATAGCTAAAACATGCCCTATGATTATAAAGACTACCATTAAATATCGTATTTGAAGAGTATTAATCCTCACAAAAAACCCTGCTCACTATGGCAGACCAAAATGGAAAGCTTACACACCCTCAGTTCTTAACTAATCATACCAAACTGGGGGAGGAATCAAACACACTATTCAAATGAAGTCATGCAGCACCCCAATATTAATCAAAGGACAAGAAAATTCAGTCACAAACTGCTTTATTGGTATCAACTCATCTTTAATCAGCACTTGTTTCATTTTAATTCCAGCAACGATTACAGCAAAGTGAGGACATGATTTTAATTCAGAAATGCTTAATTAAATGATCTTGGGCATGACGCAGCCAACAGCCATCTACTAGGGACAAAGAGACCTAAAAAGGCTGTAATACACATCAGCCAGTAGAAAACAACAATGCAGCATGTATCACGATCACTAAGATCCCAATACTCCACCTTAAAAACAGCAAAGCAAGAAGGTAAGCAGCTCATGCAGGATGAAATAAAAAGACACTTATGCTAAGGGAATTCAGAAACCATCTTGTTAACCCAGCAGAACTTAATGAATTATAACTATACCTGAGAACTGGCAATGCAGGATTTAAGTTAAAAAGTTGCAGAGAAAGTTCCTTTGACAAACCTTGGACCAATTTCAGTTGGATTTAGTATCCAACTTATGATCCTGGACATACCTGTAACTCAGAGTTCAACCCTCACCTGTTTCATGTACTCCTCTGTCAAAACTGCTTACTACTGAAAGCAAGGACACTGGTGTAAGGACATACCACCTTGGAACCTGGAGTACTTAGTCATGCTCAACTCTTCAATTAACTGCCCTGCAGTACAAAACAAACCCCTTTAACTGCCTCTGCTTCCTAGATAAGCAGTTACTTTTTCAAAAGACATGGAGCTTTTAATGTATTTAACAGATAGCCCATGTCCTATTACTAAAGGCACAGTGGCTAAGCATCAGAAGGTCTAAAAACTGTCAAACTGCTGTCTACGCAGCATAGAGGTTGTATAGTCATACCTCTAAGAAGGGAAAGTCTCAAAAGAATTCTTATACAACAGCTAGTGTTCAGAAGTGTGCAGAAATGCAGGAGTGCACAGTTCAGCTAAGGAATCTGATTCTTTACAGGATTAGAAATTGAATATAGAAATTAATAGAATATAAATTCTCATTAGAATTCTAGAGTTCACAGTTTAGAGACTGGCTCTGATAAAAATCAGGTTTCTGAAATTATTCTGGGTATTCCAACTTCCTGGGGAATACAGTTTGCTTTACTTCATTTCAGAAGCTTACTGTAACACTTCTGCTTAGAAAAATGTTAGCCAGCAAGCTGCTTTTTCACTCAGTCTGTCAACTGACTCAGCATTTTGTATCTGAACAAAAGATTAGTTCCTTCTCTACGTATTCAAGTGATCTTTTAAAAACTCAATTAGAAAAAAATTCTTAACATATTTGGACACACAGAACACCAACCTCGCTAAAATCTGCAATATTAGTGTTTCTGGGAAGCAAAATAAAAAGGCTTAAACAGATTAACACACAGGAAGAACAACTGACAAGACTTAACACATCTACTTATGAGATATGGGAACAAACAGGTTGGAGAAGCCAGGTCCTGCACAAACAATCCTCAGCCCAAACTTCAAGAGCTTACTGGTTTGCACACATCAGTTTAAGGTTAGCATCATTTGCTGCTTCACAGTACCAGGCTTCCAACTTCATGAGAAAAATTCCCACTGTGTTAGTCAGATGTACACAGATCCTTCAGATCAGCTAGGCTAGTGCAACCCATCATGTGCACACTGGTACTGCCTTAGAGCACAACTTAAAAAAGGACCTGTTAGGAGGCAGGTCAATGCATTTCAGACCAATCAAGCTTTGCAGATGCCATTTCCATACAAATGGTTCTGCTCCATTGCTAGAGGTTACTATTGTCAAAACCAGGCATGCTTCCAAACCTACACCCTTCTTTCCAGTGAAATCAGCTCAGGTTTTAAGCCTCTATCTTGTCCCTAGGAAAAGGGACTGGCCAAATACTTCACAGACCTCATTCAGCCTTTGATCACGAAGTGAACAGAGCTTATTTTAGAACCAGCATCTCCAGGCAGATGTCATATTTTCCCTACAAAGAATGTTACTTTAGCAATACATAGAAAAATCACTGTCAGGTAACTAAACACTGTAATTTATTCAACACTGCAGCTTAAAGACAACATATTCGAGATTTCTTTCCAAAGTTCATTGCCACACTGAATACAGCAAACATTACAGATAGCTGAAACTGCACATTTCTGAAAGCAATGATACTGTTTGCTTCTCCTAAAGCTCCCCCCCCAAATTGAACAGTTCTTCAGCTATATGTTATCCAGCCCCTTCCGGTATTTAAATACAGCATCTCCATGAAGTCAATCCTACTGAGAGAAGTTGAATGAAGTTTAATGGGATGCACACGCTCCTATGCCAACTCCAGATTCTTTGATAGGTTCTACTGGGTTTATTTGCCCCTCTTCTTTTAGCTTCACCTGTCTAAAGTCTTCCCTGACTTCTTCTAGAAGACCTGGCTTGAAAATGACATCCAGTGCTGTCATTGCCAAAGCTTTTGCTGTGCGCAAAGCATAGAATTGAGCATTCTGTGACCCTGCAGAAAAGCATTAAGAGAAATTTCAGGTTAGACTACTAGTATTAAACACAAACCACCAGCATAAGGCATGTTCTATAAGATCTTCAAGTTTCACCTGCATGAAGCATGTCTATTTTCTGATGCCTCAAAACAAGTTTTCACATGCAAGTACTTAACTTTCTGCTACTGACATAAATAAGACTGAAATCAGAAAAGTGACTGTTCACATTTTCCTTTTTAGAAAAGGCAGAGTTTTATACTATTATCTCTATTACATTTCCCAGGTATTGTGTTTCAGGAGTAAAAATTACTTTCACCTTCCGGCTCATGTTTAGAGGCTCTTCTGAATACGCTGCTAGGGATAATCATTCTAATTTCTTCTGTCTAGATGGCATACTAAGGCAGGCTTTTAGTACAAAGAGAAGTCATCCTTCCCGTATACATTCAACTTTAAACACACACACAAAAAAATTACATTTTGTCAGCTTTTTTTCTGCAGCTCTACAGTTACCTAAGTTAATTGTCCGTATTCAGCTCAGGTCCCACTATGCTTGAAGAAAGCAGCTCCATTTCCCATGTAGCCACTTTCAGATCTAGTACTTACACTTTTATACATTTACTACACGGTACCTCTGAATACTACAGAAGCATGTGAAAGCTTTAATCCTCTGTAACTTAGTAATTTCTAGATTTGCTGTAGTGAAAAGTTAGGAACCAGTCTCTACAAGGCACAAAGGTTCCAAATACAAACCTTTAGCCCTTGTCACTTCCACTCACCTGCAGCTTCTGTGTACTGCTCAGTATGATTCAATGCATCAGAGCCAATATAAAAATAAGGATGAAGCCCAGGGACTACAAATGTAACATTTCCAAAGTCCGTGGAACCTAGAAGCAGCACAGAAATTTTCTTAATGAACAAGCGTTTAAGAGCTTCGAATGCTGTAAGAAAATGTATGAAAGATATCTCCAGCCTGCATCTAAAATGTGATACCCTTTACCCCAAATACTAAATTAAAAGCACTGATAGTGAGTCATCCATACAGAAGTCTCCCATCACCAAGATGTTTTCCCTAACTAGCAATCTTCAGATGCTGCTCTCCACTGTGCTTATGATCAATAATCAGTTACTGGACTGCAAGGAAGATTTACCAGCATGTCCCTATTCCATTTACTGCTGAGTTTTTAACAGGCATCTCCTGACAGTAAGCTGTTAATTCAGAAATAATGAAAGCTACAAACCTCGTGAGTACCAGGCAGTTCAGCTATTTTCCTGCTACAGCCCACTTTTTACCAATACACAAATATTCAGCATTAGGTAGGGGACTCTGAAGTAGGAACAACCTATCTTTAAACAAAACCAAATTGAAGACAACTATTTTTTCCTGTGCCTTTTGATTATTCTCAGTTACGGAAACCTTCAGCAGCACAAACACTCTTAAAATAACAAGATCAGGCTAAACTCCAGACATAAAGCTGGTACTTTGTAGACATAAAATTCTTAATAGCAATGGTAAGATTTTAATGCTTTCATGCCTAGCTAGTGTTAGGTTAGTTACTGGTATCTCACAGTACTGCCTTTTCTAATGATTCCATCCAGAAGCAGTAGATCCTTCACAGTAAATCATCCAAGAGTTTGCAACTACTTCCCAAGTACCCCCCCGCCCCCTTTTTTTTTTTTTTTTACCCAAACAGGCAACCCACTTACTATTTGTTACAATGACATAAAAAAGCAAAAGAAATAGAGAAATCAACGTATCAATTACTGTGAAATTCAGATACCAAAGGAAGCATTGTTTCATAGTGGGGGAAAAAAGGGAGTTCCAACTAAGATCTCATTTAACTTTTTTTCAGGCCAATCAGAGCCGCAAGATTTTTTTCTTTTCTTTAGCAATGGCATTATATAGTGACTGTTCTAAGATTTAAAGCTACTTGTAACACATCAGGTAGCCTCCGTATCATGATACTTTATGGAGAGAAGGTATCGCTAATGCCTTAAGATTCAGTAATGAAGTGACTGAAGGATATATATTTTACTTGGAAACATGTATTTAATAAAAGTGAGTCCATAGAGCCTACATTATGTGATCAAAGAGGACAAGACTAGCTTGCTATTTGCTCTGCCTACAAGCGGAAGTAGCAACTTGCCCAAACCCGTGATCTTTTCCTGTAAACTCAATACGCATTTGGAGAAAATCCAACTCTCGGCACAGCAGCAAGTTATTTTAAGTTTTAGTAGTCTACACTACTGCTCCATTCTTTGGTCAGTCTGAAAAGACAAACCACAAGTCTGGAAGTTCTGCCTACTCCAGACTAGGCAAAGAGTCCTAAACTTGCTTTTACTAAGTTCTAATACACAAACTTCTGGAAAGACTGCTGGCTTTTTTCCCCTGCTCTCACTCAGCAAATGAAGCATTAAAAATTTCAGTACATCCCAGCTCTTGGTCATGTAATTACACTTTAATTTATATCCATATCCAATCTACAACCAGTTCACAAGGTATTTTTGCTGAATGCACAGGATTTAAACTTGGTATTTTCTAGTAGGATGGAGAGCTTACCAAGCCAAAATCCAGGCAGCTTTTCATGAAAATGAGACAGTCACATCTTCCCTCTTCCAGAAAAAAATGTTACACCATTTCATGGTATTAACCTAGTGCCATGTTTAAAATGTCAATTATTCCCTGGGGTTCCAAACAAATATCTGGGCCTGTACGCTTCCTAGAGCTGTATGAATTGGGATTCCCTCTAGAGGCATAAATAACTGCACAATTATCAATGCAATATATGGACTTGTGTGCTATCTTCAAAAGAAAGGTACTGTGGGCTCCAGCCTCTCAAATATACATCCTGAAGTTGACACACTTGAAGCTCTTCAAGTCACTGAACACAAAATGGAAATCAGTATTACCACAAACATCAATGGAGGGGAAAATGCAGAAGATTCCATGAAGCATTTATATACAGCTCCAAGCTTGAAAAGTGGTATTTTCAAAAGATACTGGCTCCATAAGATCATCTATACCAGTCTTGTGCACAGGAAGCCAATAAACCCCATGAATGCTAAAAATATCAAAGTTACCACAAATGTGGGTACCTCAACTCAGCCATGCTAAACTAAGCCATCTGCTTTGGGAAGTAACCATTATTCTGGAGTTGAGCCACTCTACCAGCAGAAGAAGAACCAGGTTATGGCACCTGGTCAAAGCTAATTCAGATTCACATTATCTCACGTCATCCTGTCTGTGTGCCAAATGAGCAGAGTGTGCACAAGGCACACAAAATGTAGTATGATTTGATGGATTGAAGGAATTCTTTGTAACGCTTAGCTGCCTAGAGCGATACCTGTGAGCAGACCGATACTAATACCCATGTAGAGGTGGCAGCGAGTATGCTCATCTGTTAAGGACTTTTCTGCTGCACAGACATGGAGAAGCAACTGAGCTATCTTCCTTCCCTTTCAACAGAAGAAACTGATATCCTAAAAGAAAACATTGAAAACCATATGAAAACTAAACAGAAATAGGTCTTGAAAAAGATGAGACAAAACACTCAACCCCCCCACAAAAAGGGCAGCATACAAAATTCCACTCCTATGTCTCCAGAGACTGTGCTTTGTTATCACTCCTGAAGCCCCAGTGCAAAAATTCAGAGAAGCAGCTGTGGAAAGAAAATTCAGTAAAGCCTACTGTAGTGTGAGATAAAAAAAAAGACAGCTGGTCAAATACATTCTGACATTTGACAAGCAATTTAAGGACAGGACAAGCATATGGGGAGTTTCAGTTTAAGCAAGTTAAGAGTTAACATTTGGTATATCATGTAAGTTACATATGAAAGCACTATTACAATTAGGTGTCTGTACTAAGCTCATCAGAAGTCCTCTAAATGCAAGATCACCAGTATTCAGGATCTTCACCCTTAAACCAGTGTTTTGAAGGAAGCTACTACCAGAGCTCCAGAAAGTTTCATTACAGTAAACATTCTAAGGGACACTTCTCAGCCCCTTTCTTGGGCTAAAGAGCAAAGTAGTAAACCTTACTCACACCACATGGGAGAAAAACATTTACAGAACTCTGTCCGCAGACACAAAAATCTCAAATATATTCTGCATTTAATATAGAGAACATTAGTGCTGTAATGAAATTAAGTAGAGTAACAACCTCTTACTGAGAACAATCTCTTCCTTTAACCAAAGAGAAAAACCTTTGACATAAGAGTAAAAATATTTATAGATACAGTTATGATCAGTAGTGAAGGCTATAAAATATCAGCAGGTTAAGACTTCAACAGAGCTCCTGCAGAAAGATTCTGAAAAAACACAAGTTATGAGTAATGAGAAACCCACCTGAGTATTCAAGAATTCACATTCCTATTACTTGGTCCAAGAGACCAAGAAAGTGACATAGTTTGAGACACAGTCAAGACTCAGAAGTGAACACCTACTTGAACAGCACCCTTTGAAAAACTAACCCGTTGACCTCGTGAACTAAAGTTAGAGGCATAGAATTACCTGTTAATGGAAATAGGTTTAAATTAGGGTTACTGAGGTGCTTAAACCTCCACCCCTTAAAGTCTCTTCAAAAACTCCCTCTCACATATTAGTACGATGCTAGAAATTTGTTTGTCTTGGAAATATTATTAAACAAGGCTCATGAAAATAAAGTCCAATCTCCATTCACAGCAAACTAGGATTCTGCATTTGAAAGCAACAGAACGGGCTGCAATTCATTACACATCCTCCATGTTCTCAGTAAGACTGCTCTTCGCTTTCCAACCTTCCACATCTCCCCCAACCAAGCTCTTTCATATTTGAAATGTTTTCAGAAATATTATCAGAAAATTACTACTGTTGGGAAAACTTCATAGTTCCTACAACAAATACAGAAACACAGGCCAGAGGAATGACTGTTTTACAGAGATTCAACTTTCTAATTTGGCTTTTTCCTCTGACCAAGCACTATCTAGCTCTATCCTTTTCTTTTATACACTTAAGAGTTGACCAACTTAAGCTTAAGTTGTAACAAAAACACCAGATGGAGTTACCTGACAAACCATTCAAGATACAGTCTTCGGATATAAATTCTATTCCAAGCTTCTTTCCATTCTCCTTGTAAGCTTTCTGCAAGCTCTTATTTGGAAGCACATTGTAGTAATCATTTTCACCACCTTTTATTTCCACCTAGACAAAAAGCTTGAGTTATTAGAAGTTTTTCTCCAACTCCAGCCAGTTTAGTGAAAACAATTTAAAGACCAGAAAAAATAAGTACATATCAATACTTCAAGTCCATGTCAAAACAGATGTAAGTGCTAAGTTTCTTTCAGAAATTCAGCATTATGCCAAGTATTACCCTTGATCAAAACACAGCTGGTGTTCCACCAACTTTGCACTAGACAGCCAAATTCCAGAAGCATGGATTTCACTGATATCATCTCCAAAAATAGTCAACTCCTGTAACTGACTGAAAATTTCAACTACAGGTACTATTAAACTACACAAAAATTAAGTTAGGCTTTCACCAAGTTTACTATTGTTTAGAACATGTCCAGTACTACAGCCCAACCCACAAATGACTTCACATCAGCAAGAAGTTTGAAAACAAATGTAAAAAAACCCCATACCAATGTCAAATTTCAGGAGAGATCTTAATTTTCTGAAGTCCTTTTCTAGCTAGAATGGAGAGGCCATGCGAGTAAACAGCATGGAACACCTCAAACAGACCTTAAATCTCACTAACTCACATTCATGTACACCACACTTATTTGTTCTGATGAGTACTGACATTCTCTTCACAGCTGTATTAATCAAACCTGCAACTATAGAGGAGGTAGAACCATGCATCTTAGCAATACACTGCAAGGCAATCATACTGCTGGAACCAGCTACAGGAAACACTTCCATTTACTAAAAGCAAAATAACAGTAAGAAAGACTGCTAACTGAATCACAGAATGGCTGAAGTTGGAAACCCCCTCTGGAAACCATCTTCTTCAGCCCCCCTCCTCAAGCAGGGTCATCTAGAGCTGGTTGCCCAGGACAGTATCAAGGCAGCTTTTGAATATCTCCAAGGATGGAAACACCACAATCTCTCCAGGCAAACTCTGCTCCACTGCTCAGTCATCACAGTATAAACATCAGGAAAAACCTTGGTCACAGTGAGGTGGGTAGAGCACTTGAGATCAGTTGGGGGATTCATCCCTGGAGATACTCAGAAAAGTACATGGCACCAAGCAATCTGCTCTAACTGGTACTCTAAACAGAGGCTTAGACCAAATGACCTCCAGAAATCTCTCCCAACCTAGATTCTTCCATTATGCTGTGTTATTCTATTTATAAACCAAAGCTTTCTTTCAGGGGACACATCAACAAAAAAACAAATAGTATATTCTGGCTAAACAGCACACACACAAATGCTGTTAAGCCACTATTTCCTATTCTGGCTTACCTTATCCTCATATATTAAACACATGACCATGAATACATTCTTACTTTGCATCCCGTGGCCAGTGCTGCAGATTTGAAGCAGTTCTCAACCTTCTCTATCAGAACAGAAAGATCTTTCATTGAAGGGGCCCGCAAGTAGAACTCCAGCTCAGTGTAAGAAGGAATGATGTTAGGTTTCACACCACCATTTTTTATTACACCTGCAGAAAGGTAGAAGTCGTATTATCAGTATTAACTACAACTGCTTGATCTTCAGCTTCTGTCATGAAACTTTGTTCAAGAGCTAAATACATAAACAAAAACCAACACATCAGCTAGGCATGAAATAAAAGAATGTCAAAAACACAATATGTGGACAAAGTTTCTTCATCCCATCAGATTAAGTGGAACATGTACGTATTTTTCAGCACAACTTCATTACATTCTTTGGTTAGATATCTGTTATAAACCTTAAAGCCAAACTAGCATTTGTAACTAATGCCCTGAAATGCAATGCAGAGTCATAAAGCAAAATGACTGCCACTGAAATAAGGTTTTGTTATAAAGGCTATCTTGGATTCTAACTTTAAAAGGCTTCCAACTCATTCTGCAAGTTTGGAGACTGAGTGAGTTGCACTGCTCAACAACACTGGAGCAATGTGCATGCTGCAGTCTACAGAAAGTTCGTTAAATTCCTCATACTAATTCTTTAGAAATATTAGAATGTATAATATTTTTATTCCTGAGTGAAGTCTGAGGTGAAACTATTCCCTCAATGAAACATGTGCCAAGTACATAGTTTCAATTACGTCAGAGCCTTAATACCTAAATATTTCAACAATAAACATTGTAGACTTCAATTCTACATTTCAGCGCATTAACAGCTTTCAACAGCTTGTTTTCCTGGCCTCCTACCCTCAATTTATATATGTGGTGTAAGATTCATTTTCTGTGGAACCTGAGAACTACTTTAAATGGAAATACTGCTCAAAGCTATTGATGCATGTTACTGAAACCTGACATGACAGCACTATCAGGAGGCAAATAGGCAACAAATCTTCACTTCTACCAAGAAAACCTATTAAGACTATGAACTCCCCCTCAAGTAAAACTTTTCACTCACAAATAAAGTGAACAAAGTGCTGATTTAAACCACTATCAGTTCTTCAGTTCTAGTCCATAACAAAAGGAATAGCACAGGAAAGGAACCAGCAGGCAATCATGCACGTTTGCATGATGCATACTGTAACATTTGCTTAAAACAAGTAGCTCAGTAAATAACTTCCATTTGTAAACAGAATTGGATAGAGCCTAAGAGTATGTTTACACAAATTTCAAAGCAGCTGCAAATAGGACTGGATAGATTAACTAGCTTAAAAGTAGGCTGCTTGCACATTACTAGTAGCACCCAGTTTGCCCTTCCAGATGGATCTGCTTTGTTGGGTTTTTCACAACCTGTTTAATGCAACTTTTTAAACAGAAAAATAAATCTACATTCCTGTATTTCAAGAGGGCAACATTTACTCATGAAGTATCAGACAAACTCAAACCAACAATATTCAGGTACATAGAACATGGCTTGAGAAAGTCCAGGCTTCAGTAATGGAAATTGTTTCAGTTTCTGTTAGTGGGTTAAAACTATGATTTTTTAGGATCACTTTGGTCAGCCACCACTGCTGTTACTACAAGTCTACAACACAAGATCTCCAACACACTGTTCTACAAAAAGCACTCCTAAAACTGAATGTCATTCTGCCTGCTTATACTTTCCCCAAAGTATTTTAAGTATTTCCAGTCTGAAAACCAGGTTTATGACAGCAGAAGTATCAACACAGTAATTCAAGTTTTTCTGTGTTTCAGGAAATGTTACTTCTAGGAGGCTTCTTTAGATACTTAACTTTGCCCACCTTACCCATGTAGCTTTTTAGAAACCATGAAGAAAGTATTTAGGAGCTTATGCTTAGATTCAACAGAAGACTCAGGCACCTCCAATCTTAAACCTGCAACACACAGCTTTCAGACACCAGAACTTGTAATTAAGTACCCTGTTTCCTACAAAGCAATATGACAGGCTATGCCCACAGTCTGAAATTCATTTGGGTACTGCTGCACAGCAGAACTGCAAACAGTTAGGGCTTTCAGGCTACATCCAGATATCCTGGAGAGATATACACACATGTATTATATAGCACAAGCATAAAGAGGCATAATGATTAGCTCAGAACTTCTGTACGTGTTTTCAGCTCATAACAAGTATTCCAAATGAACAGTTCGACATTCAGAAGTACTGCAGAAATGGCAAACTTTCTTAATTTCAACCTGGAAAAAAGTTGTGTTGGGTGCAATAAGGGAAACCTGGGTTTACAGATGAAGGGCAGCTTCCATGCCAACTTCTGAAACTTTCTCATGGTACAAAAAGAAATGCATGCTGCTGAAGGAGTATGAGTGAAACTTAATGGTTAACATGTCTAATTGCAAAAATGACTTTTCTACTCTGAAGTATAGTAGATATTGAATACTAGAAACCAGTGAACATCTAGCTGATTGGGCTACTAACTAAAACTACAGGCTTCTGCCATCACTTGGTTTTGTTCTTCAGCAAATAAATTTCAATCACTCTAAACCACTACACCCTTCCAATAAATATCACCTAATTAATGGAATATCTGCTACAAAAATCCTGTAATAAGTAACACTTTTTCAGAAGCATTTAACCTTATACCTTTGCAAGAACATGTGGGTCAAATTTAAGGAATTCAAGGATATGTTCCAAAATAAACTTAGCACTTTTTTTTTTTTTCTTTCTTAACTGCAACTTCCAAGTGCAAAGACTTAAAAATTGCCTACCCTCCACCTAGGTACTACAGCTCTCTTTGGAATCTGACCTATAAGCCTATTTTCAGAAGTTAGTACTGGACACTGACATGATTTTAAAGGTGACAGAAAGCTATTGAAAAGAAATCGTGCTATTTCATAATACTTGGAAGAGTCTATAATAATTTAGTGCAATAATGCTATACTTTAAATTGTGGGATTTTGTAAGTTAGTATTTCAACAGCCTAAGCTCTTACTTGCTAGACATTAGATTCAATTAAGATCTCACCATGAATTCTCCAGGTCGGTTTCATCTGCTGTCTTAAAACAGACAGATTGTTGTATGCAAGAACAGCAGCATCTAATGCATTAACTCCTTCCCAAGGATAAGCAGCAGCATGAGAAGCTTTTCCATAGTATTTCACAGTCACACTAGGAAATAAAAGGCATTGCTTATTTATCTTCCATTCACTGAAAAAACCCCTCTAAAATAAAAAGTTCCTTTTGTTCAGAGAAATATTTAAGTTTTGAGCAGAACACCACCAAACAATTTGCCTGGCACTAGGCTGGTGTAAAGCTGAACTACTTTTGAATGCAGGAAAATGCTCAAAGATTTCTAGCAAACCAATGAAATGGAACAATACCAAGAGCCAATCAGGCAAAAGTTACAGTAATACACCAGTATACAACCTCTTCCTGAGAAGTACAGGCTTCACATACTCAATTCCTCCAACACTATTTTTCATACTGCCTGACTGTTCTGAGACTTAAAGTTACTTACATTCTTCTCAGAGGATAAAAAACCCGTTTCTCTGATTCAAAATTATAAGTTGCCTTAATTCTTATCAAACATATGTATATGTACAGTGTGTAATGCAGCAAAAGCACATTAACAACATCACATATCCATGTCTAAATAACAAAAGTCGAAGTATGAAGTGTAGTAAAAGTAAAGCCTAGTATAAAATAGATGTTACTGTGCTACAGCAAAGATAGTCTTTCCCTGAACACCCCAAAAATGCTGATGGAAAGAGATCCAATAATAAAGGCTATCCTCAAACTTCACAAAAGTCAAAATACTGCACCTAAACATATGCAGTAAGAATTCATGCTTTGCTTCATTTGAGGGCCATTTATATTAGCTCTACAGCTTAATATTTCAAAATTCTATGAAAACTTTCTACATGAAAGGCAAATATTAAATACTGTTAACTACATAAAGTATTGCTATTTATCAAATACACAACTATTTGGTTTTTTTGCCAGTAGCAGAGATTTTAACTAAATCTGTTTGTACTCAATACTCAGTCTTTCACACACAAAAAAAATCATCTTCAAGCTCAAAGAATTCCAAACAACTTGTCTACCGCCAGAGAGGACCAGCCTAACTTGCTTTTATTACACAAATGCCAACTTAGCCACTTATCCTGAGCTGATACTCACACTCTGAACCACGCTGTGTTAATACTGGCACTTAAATACTGGACAGCAAAGAAGGATACAATGGACTGCTACTGCCTACAACCCAAGTAAGCCTTTTCCATTCCCCCTCATCCTCCAAGACAACCATACAACTTATTCTGTAAAGTATGAGATGTATTTAAAATTATCATTATGGAAACCCAGACAGAAAATTTATCCATCAAAATCCTAAGTATTAGAATGCAATCCCTCAAATTAACTCACAAACGCAGCAGGACAGATCCCTAGATATTCTCCAACAAAAAGGGAGAGAAGGCAGCAAAGTCAAGCAGAATGTCATGTTGTGATTTTTTTCCCCTCCTGGGAAAGTTGTGCTTATTTAAAAAAATAAAAAGTTCTTTCAGCATCCCTTTTCTTGTACTTCTATTGCTGCACAAATGTCAAATACTCTCAGAAAAACCCAAAGAATTTGGTATAAAGAAAACCCCCCTAAGCCAGTCTAAGAGTATCAACAGAAGAATACAGATCCTGTTTGACCAACAATAAATAGGCAGATTAAGTGAAGGATAAGTAAAAAAGAATCGGCAAATTTTGGCATGTATCCACCACAATTATCCCACTGTGCTAATCTTACCTCAGGCACAAGCCAGTTTTCACAGGCTGCAGATACAGTAGTACTAGGAATTTAGTGATTAAATTCCTTGGAAACAACTGAAGACCAATTACACTATCAAAACAGCCCTTGTACCTCTGGAATTTCATAATTACATTAATCACGAGAAACTCAGTATTCCAAGCTTTTCGAGGTGGTAAGTTGTTTCACTCTGCACTTCAATTCCATGCATTCCAGTTTAAAGGTTATCCAGGACTTGCATCATACAGCAGAGCTCTACGACCATCACCTCTGAAGGGAGATTTCTCAATCTCACCTTATCAAACTCAAAAGGCTACTGCAAAAGTTGAAATTAACAGAAAGACAAAATTATAAATGAAAATTGCATTTTAAAAATTGCATAGACTTAGGGTAGAGAAACCAAAACAACAAGTTAGGATAACTCTTACAATAACCAGTTAACACTCTTCAGAAACACAATGATGAAATATAACAGAGAGGCAGCTGGATAAGGCAGACTCAGTGTTCCTAACCTCCTCTGTTTTACTATAGAAACTTAGCAGTAACAGAAGTACTTTCAAAACTGATTAGAATAAAATGCATAGAGTACTACAGCACTTGCTGACCAGGAAAGAAATGAACTATTATCCATGAGATTCCCTCCAGCTGCCTTCTTTTCTTTCTTTTCCCTAACAGATGGGATAACTTGTGTTTAAACAGAAACACACAGAAACATCAGAAGAAAGAATGGATTTTCGGAATACATACAAGATTATCCCAGGGCAGTTAGGGACATTTAACACTAGGCTGAACGCTGCACTTCTGGCTCAGAAGTGTCCAGAACCCAGCTCCTTAGCTGACTGCAAACACTTAGCTCATCTGAAGGGCATCTAGAAAGTCCCCAGCCCTAAAGCTCAGTCCCTTCCAAAGCAGCTCCCTTACTGAAGGAGGGGAGAAAACGCTAGTCACAAGCCAGCCCTTTCCACCTGGAAGTGCTCACTCACTCGTGCTCGGCCACATCGGGCAGGTAAGCCGCATTTTCTTGCGAGGGGTGTGCCATAAATACCACATCCAGGCCATCAAACGCTCCAGCGTTTATCAGGTCTATTTTGCCTCCTCCTTGCTCTTCCGCAGGCGTGCCCAGCACCGTGATCTGCACCACAAACGCAGAGTCAGGTCCCGCCCGACCCACCGGGTCGCAGTCCCCGCCCTCGGCGGGGCTCTCACCTGGACAGCGGCGGGCGCCGGCTGCGGCAGGCTCTCCAGGGCGGCCTTCAGCCCCAGCGCGGCGGCGGCTCCCACCTCGGCGATGAGGTTGTGGCCGCAGGCGTGCCCGATGCCGGGCAAGGCGTCGTACTCGCATAAGAAGGCGACGCGGAGCGGGCGCGGGCCCTGTGCCTGGGGGGCGGCCGTGCCCCACTCCGCTCGGAAGGCCGTGCTCAGCTTGTAGCGCGGCTGCACGGCCCAGGCTGCACCCGGCAGCTCCCCGCTGGTGAAGAAGCGGGTCATGGTGTCGTGCGCCTGGTGCTCCTCGTAGGCCAGCTCCGGCCGGCTCCAGATGTCGCGGCTCAGCGCGCTGAGCAGCTCCGCGTTCAGCTCCACGCTCTCGCACGCCCGCTGCTTCAGCGTCTCTAGAGCCGGCAGCGCGGCGGCGGGGCCGCCCTGCGGCGCGTCCTGCGGCCTCATGAGGGAGCGGCGGGCCGGCACCCGCAGCACCGCCGGCAGCACAACCCGAAGCACCGGCCGACGCGCCCGCCAACGGCGGTCACACGCCGCCGCCCCCTTTTATCGCCCCCTCCACGCCGCGGGGCACGCTGGGAAGCGTAGTTCGTTACCCCGGCAAGGCCTGCAGGAGACGTCTTGTCAGAACTACCAGTCCCAGCGCCGCCGGGGGGACGCCGGCCTGCGGCTCTGCTCGGGGCGCCGGTGGCTGCCGTGCCTTTCACCGCTATGCTGTAACCGCAGTCTCGACGCTCTCCTTGCGCGCACGTGTCTCTACCGTCAAAACGAGCTGAATTCAGCTTGCACCCTGTGTGTGGTTTTCCGGAGGTCGCATTCAAGTGCGAGATCTGCCATAACGCTGCAGCGCTTGTTTATCGCTGTACAGCAATACCCGACTTTCTCCATTATCTCCTTCATTTTTTCAACTAGAAGCCATCGCTGTCTGGATTTTGTTTCCTCCCTTACGAGGTCGGTCTCCTCTCCCAACTAACACATGGTGCAATGAGAAGTAATGACCTCAAGCTGCACCAGGGGAGGTTTAGATTGGATAGTAGGAAAAATTTCTCCAGAGAGGGTGGTAAGGCATTGGAACAGGCTACCCAAGGCAGTGGTGGAATCACCATGCCTGGAACTGTTCACACGTCATGTAGATGAGGCCCTCAGTGACATGGCTCAATGGCCATCTTGGCAATGCTGGGAATGTTGGACTTGATTATCTTAAAGGTCTTTTCCAACCCAGTGTATTCTATGATTTCTTTAAGCACGGTAAAGCTTATGCCATTTGCATCACTGCATGCACAGCATGTGGGCCGAGCCTCTGCACCATCCAAGTGCAGAAGCAAGTTCAGCTCTCTCATGAAGTGTTTGACTTGCTCCTTATACGCCACATGGCATGTGGGCACATAGTTCTGTCCACAAAAGTCCAAGCAGTAATCACCTGAGGTTTTGCTGACTTTCTGAATGACATCCTGATGCTCAGATGCATGGGTTTGTGTTGTTTTCTTTCCCTGAAGCTGCTGTTAACAGGGCATTTGTTTAAAATGTGCATGTATCACTAATGATGGTTTATCAGAAGTTGAATGGGTATGAAGTTCTTAGATATAAGCCAGATAGCTGGGACCTTGCCTATCTAACCAGCCCGTACCTGATGTCAATAGGAACAAAACGACAAACTCTGGTGGTTTTCCCATATTTATGTAATTACCAGAAATTCACTTTTTGTTCATTTTAGTTAAGGTTTATCAACTATACCTTTTCCCCATGACTGTCTATTTCCCAAGTCACCCGGAAGGTGCTTTGCTGTGCTGAACTGCAGGTTTCCCCCCTCCACGGAGGATGAGGGAGGTCCTTTTCCTAGTGACACCCAAACCCTACAGGGCTCTCGGTCACTCCAAGCAGGTTCAGGTTCCCATGCCTTATGTTTGTCACAAGCTATTTTTACTCTTGTAACCCACTCCAGGAAGTATTGTGGTTGTGGCCAGTTCTTTCCCTCTACTCCGAATCCTTCCAAGTGGAATAAAGCCACCCACCCAAAAAACATGGGCTGAACTTTCAACCAGCATGTGGGTACATGCAGTTTTCATTTTCCAGCAGATGAGGGAGCACATGCTCAGCAAAGGGGTCACATAATTCAGGTCTGTTTGCTCAGGGATTTCTAGGACTGGAAGCCATTTTGAGCAAGCAAGGTGTCCCTTAAGGCAGTGCCAGCATACATCAAACCCAACAACTTGGACTCACAGGAAGAGCTGGCTCCTGCCCTAAGTTGTAGTGAGGAGGAGGGAAAACCACCACACACATTTTTTCTTCCTAAGTACCTGGTTTCCTGGGGCACTAGTGTTTATTATAGAACATTGTATTTCTTGCACCTGCCTCTCCTACACTTTTTGTGCAGTCTCTACTCCACCCGGACCTGATGAAAAGAATGCCCGATATGATGCAGCTTGTAATATGAGAATTGAAAACAAGGGGTTTTTTGACTGAGTTAGTTTTCTGCCAGATTACTGAAATGGCTTTGCATGGGGTTGGATGAGAGCAGTCAGCACAGTACACTGCACAGGACATGCCAACACATGGCCAGAGTGACTGTGACATGAAGGGCAAAGCCAAACTGCTTGTAGTGTAGGACTGGCTTAGGCTGCATTGTCATTACAGCTGAGGATGCTGAGACTCAGAGCCATGGCTGAGCCTGAGCTAATGGGCACAGGAACAGGAATGCTTGGCCTGGGGAATTACAGACCAGACAGTTTCAAGTCTGTGCCTGGCAAAATCTTGGAGCAGATTCTCCTGGAAGGCACATGAGAAACAATAAGGTGCTTGGTGACAGCCAGCATAGCTTCACTAAGGGGAAATCCTGCCTGACCAATCTGGTGGCCTTCTATGATGG
>JAOEHY010010009.1:0-33733 GCA_025447955.1 Psilopsiagon aurifrons
AGGGGGCCTATAGGGATGCTGGGGAGGGACTCTTCATTAGGGACTGTAGTGATAGGACAAGGGGTAACGGATTCAAAACAGGGGAAGTTTAGATTGGACATGAGGAAGAAATTCTTTACTGTGAGGGAGGTGAGGCACTGGAATGGGTTGCCCAGGGAAGTTGTAAATGCTTCATCACTGGTGGTGTTCAAGGCTGGGTTGAACATAACCTTGGGTGGCATGGTTTAGTGGGAGGTGTCCGTGCCCATGGCAAGGGGATTGGAACTAGATGATCTTGAGGTCCTTTCCAGCCCTATTATATGGTTCTATGATTCAGCTAATTCTTGACGAAAGCAATACTTTGTGACAACATTGCAGCACTTGTGGAGGAACACAAGCTCTTCTTTGAGAAATAGCCTCTCTCTATGTAGCCTTTGTACTGAGAAAGTGCAGGAATGTTACCAGGTTGTACAGAAAATGAAAGCAGAAAATATTAATATATAGAATGAAGGCAGATTGTCTTCATTCTTACAAGCAGTTGCTGATGAAGAGTTTCTGCTCTTTGACACCTAGATGCTGCAAGGCTGAGCAATTTAGTAAAGAGCTGGTATATACAATATGCTTTGAAAGTGTTTATCTCTGTAGTATAGAATCTGCAAACATGATTATCGATTTTTGCTTACAGGCTCTGATACAGAGCTGCATTGTCTGTTCTGTCCTGTAACAACTAATTTGAGTTCAACCCCAGTTTTTACACCATGCATATTCAAAGAGTAGGCTTAAGGGTGTATCTTAAGTCACAGAGAGGATTGTGTTTTCTAATGTTGTGGAAATTCATTTAACAGTTCTGCTGGGCTAATGGATACAGATGCTTCTGGGTAATTCTACATATCGGAAGTGAGTTCAGCTTACATATGTATGTTAGCAGTCATCAGTATCTAGCTAAGGGCACTGTGTGGTCCATAGCATCCCCTGCCATTGCATGTTGACCGTGAAGTTAAAAACCCTAATATTTAAACTGATAATAAGAGAAGATGGTGGAGCAGTCTTATGTCCACTTGCCACAAGGCTTAAAAATTTAAGATACTGTCCTGATTTCCTACCAGGGGTGCGAGGAGGAGCAGGCAAGTGGCTGCATGGTACTTAGTGTTGTCTGGGCTTAAACCATGACAGGTCTCAACACTGAGCTCTAAGGAGCCTGTGGCACAGTGCTCTTAAAGGATGCACCCAGCTGCTGAAGTATGGGAAGAACTGACTGTTTCCATAAGGCAAAAAGTTTTGCTTCCTTCATCCCTAAGGAAGAGGTGGAAATTTTTTGCAAGGTCAAGAGGCTAGTGTTTTTGCTACTGTGATTAAAGAAAAACAGGATTCTGAAATAATCAAGGAAACAAAGCAGCAGTGCTGGGGATGAGAAATATAGATAATTGCTGTTATAACCTAAGGAAAGTGATGAGTAGCATTCTACTTTAGAGGACTGAAGTTGTTTTAAATTTTCTTCTGATAGGTTTATCTAATCTTTTAGGACAATTTTTTACTTCATTTTACCTGTCCTCATTTTGCTGCTGCCTTTTCCATCCCCTGTTTTAGTAGATTTTCTCTTCTTTTTTGACATGTATTGTTTTAACCATCCCAGATTGTACCAAAATATGATGCTTCTGTTGTCAAGTCTGGGAGTGACAAATCATGTCAAACTATGGAAATAAATGTATTTATTAAAATTGAAAACTAGATGTGCTTTAGAATATCTGCTGTTAGATGTGTATGCGAGATTTCTCTATAAAATTTTTGGTTCAGCTGCTATTTTGGATTTATTTGAAGAATAAGTGACAGGCAAAGTAGACAGCTGCTTAATTGCTTCCATCTCCAAGGCAGCTATACCAAAAGCCCTTGAAATACCTTCTCCTGGTATGCATGAAGCCTCTTGTCCAGTCACAATGGTATGTTTTTGCCACTCATTCCAGTCAGGCTGATTTCAGCCACCAGTGCAGTCAGCTGTTGGGATCCCCATCTTCTCTAAAAATAAAAATGGGTTCTGCCTCTTGATAGCTTGATGGCATTAAGGTACACTGTACACTGTTGCCTACTAGAGCCTTATACTCCTGTGGAACTGATGTGCCAGGCCATGTGGTACACGTATTCCACTAAAACAGGTTGTCCCTATTGTTCATGACACAGGCAAACTGAAAACTGACTTCATAGTCCTCTACATTATTTCTCTTGGTTGCTTTATGGGTAAGATTATGGCCTTTAGGGGGCAATTTGATATATTGAGCATTTGGTAATTATTCTTGGTCTGTGGGGTCTAGACTTGCCTGCTCCTTTGCCGTATTTCTAGGCAATTGACCTCAGAATGGAACTTGGAGTCTGAGGTTAGGTGCTTAGGCTTTCTGTCAAGTGCATGGGGCTAACTAAATACTCAAGAAGAAGTTCTGCTGACATCTGGGTTCTGGGCTATGTAATCCCACTGAGGAGCAGTGCTGAGAGCACAGGGAAACATAAGCCCTTTTCTTGAGTTAGGCATCCGTATATAATTTGACAATAGGGACTGTTTTTCTCTGTCACCCATGTGCAGCAGGCTTCTATTGTGAATAAATTGCATGCAAAAATGTATGTTAAACTCTTTCTGTCATAGCTTCTAAACTGAAATAGTGGTATGAAGTTGAAGACTGTATGACCATTATTGTGCATTCTTAAGCAAGGCTTCATTGCTGTCTATTATAGAATTAAACTGTCTTCTCTAGACAGTACTTCTGGATTTCACGTTTTATTTGGTGCCTGGCAAATACCAAAAGAAAAAGGAATAGGTCATTACAAAGTTATGAGAAATGAGAAACTGTAGGGTCTTTACTTGGGCCTATTCATTTATCTTGAGATACTCATGGTAATTAAATGATGACAACAATATGATTCAAAGAAAACCAATATATTAATGGAAAAGGAATTTGATTAGAGGTTAATATTTATACCTGCAGTTGTATATATATTTAGTTTTGAAAATAAGTTCCTTGATGAAAACCTAGTAGTCTTTTTCCTGGGCTATAGCTACTGTTTTAGTAATCAAAAATAGTCAGCCCCAAAGCTGCTAGTGTTGTTTCGGTATAGGTTTTAAATTGACGGATTCAGTTAGCTTTATTAAAAAGTAAATGAAAGTCCTGAGAAAATTTTATAATTGTGTATTTATGTGTGTAGCCAGAATAAAGCAACATTACTGAAATCAATTGTAGAAATAATCAGTATCTGGGACAGAAGCAAAATAAAAGTTATGCTAATTATTAGTTAACTTCATTGTGGCATTGACTACTTTTGTGGTATGTGATTCAGTTTCTTAGTTCTTTAGTCTCTAAATAAAACCTAAGGTAAGTATGATTTTCCAGAATTTTGACATCAGCTTACATTTTTATGACTTTAAAAGCCTTTAAATTGAACATTTTGAATTAAATGCTGTGTTTGGTGCCTGCACTTAACATAGGTTTCTGTTAATTGCATTTAAATATTAATGAAAGAAAGCGCTCATTCTGAAGCCACAGTAGAAGGTAAATACAGTAGCTGATCAGAATTTGTATGTGTAATTACTTTTAGGATATCTGTCAGTGGCAATCCTATTTATAATGGTTATAGCCTTAGGCCTATAATCTTTACGTCTTTGCCTAGATATTCTGATAGTTCTTGGCAACGATTCTATGTTTCCTTATGCTCATCTCATGAAACTGAAATGAGGGCAGGTCAAAGCTGTCTGTACTTTTTTTCCCCACCCTGTTACTGTGAGATGAAACCAAGATCTAGTGAGAAGAGAGACTTTGTGGGAAATGGAACTGTGGAAGCTCATCTGCACGAATGTGCAGATTTTCACACACAATTTATATCGATGATAGGAAAGCTTTCTCAGTGAAACTTTCTGGCTCCTAGATGCATGGTTATTTTTGTTACTCCATTAGAGTTTTTCATGCTGTTTTGTCTGAATACCTTGGCAATTAACAAAAAAAGAGGGAAAAATGATGTGAATTAAGTTTTATACTGTCAAAGCCACAAAAACCCTTTTGCAGTGGCTTTTTTTCTTACTTTAATTATGCTAGGATTTATTAATGAAGCTTTAATAATATGCCAGGACAGGTCTGAAGAAGCAGTAACACTCTAAGTTCATAAAAGATCAAAAATATACCATCGTATATTTACAAGGACTGCTGTAGGCATGATTCCAGAGTCTTTTCTCACAAGGCTGTCAGTTGTGTTACTTGGAGAATATTATGCTACTCAGCATGAGAAAATAAAGCTGAATGAGTTGTACTTAACAAAACCCTACATATGCATTGACAAATAAAAGCTGAGTGGGGAATTTCACATGCGAACATGTATATAGACAAAATCCTCTATAAGATTAGGTTTTTTTTAACATAATATGGTCCACACTGACAAACAAGAAATGACGCAAAGGCATCAGGACACCTGAATAGATGCATAAGGAGCTCCCAACTAAATTTGAATATAAAAATGAAGTATTCAAGTTATGGAAGCATGGACAGGTGACTAAGGCAGAACAGGCCGGGTTGGGATGAGGAAATCCCAAGCGCACATGTAGCAGAACCTGGTGAGGGATAGGGAAAGCAAAAAGAACATTTTTTTTAAAGAAATTAATCAGATAAGAACCAACTACTGTCATGGTTCTCTTTAAGTTGTATTCTAATTATACACTCTTGTAATACTCCAGCTGTCCGGTAAAGGAGGCTGTGAAGGAAAGTTGAAACTTGGGAACTGGTGCATGAAAAATCATGTCCAAATAATCTACAAAAGAAGCTTGCTGTGTAAATCAAGAACATTATTTCACTAGAATTTGTAGTTTCATTGATTTTTCTGCTTCATACCCAGCTATGTCACACAAAAAGGAAGAACTGCTTTCATTTTTAATTGGAAAGGAAAAAAAGTAATTCTTATTTCTATAAAATTACATAGAAAAATGTATGAAGTTATTCATTGTACAATTGCATTTTAATGTAGGTGCACATGAAAATAAGCAAATAAGGAATGCAAAATCTACTCAGGCAAATATTGAATAAATATTTGTGTCATCGTCACCAAATTTGTGGAAACTTCCATTAGCATCTGTGATAAAATAATGGGTAGTGTGGTGAAAACCTGGTTTCTAGAAGGGTCATTCTCACTGCGACTAGCAGTCTGCAGAGTTGAAAAACAAGACAGAATAGAACAGAGGAAAAGTTATCACTCTGAATCCAGTCAGACTGAGGCACTGTAAATGCATTTTGGAGTGGATGTGACATAAAAAACTCATGGACAGACTGGTGCTATGGAAGGCCTATCTCTGCCAATTCACCCTTGTGTATCAGGAAAGAAAATACATCGTTTAGCCTGATAACAGTCATGCTAGAGCACCTTGCAGATGGAGTCAGGGAGATCGGAGAAGGAAAATTCATTGTTTACTGCAAGAAGTAAGTAAAAATGTATTATTTGTTTTTATCTGTGAAGAAGTCATATTTACCATACTTCTCCTGAACAGCAGGTGTATGTACAGTGCAAAACAGAAAAGAAAGGATCTTGAAACCCTTGCTGGGAGAACCAGCCATGCATGAACTCCCTACTGCTTCTAAACAGCCATCTGAAGGAAAAGTACCAGAAAGCTGGAGGTAACTTTTTCCAGAAAATACACAAATTGAATCTGGTTTATGTAGCGAATCAGATTCAAGGAGGTAAAAGAGCTTTAGTCAGTGTAGGGCAGAAAATGGAGTTCAGGACAGTAAAATCTGAGGAGAAAAGAGGATTAAAGGTAGTTTCTTCAGGAACAACTGGTCTAGCTGGTTAGATTGTACGAAAATCAGTCTGTTAAAAATGGCCACAAAATGATCAGAAAACTATCTCTGGAAGCCAGCCCACATAAAAAAAAAGGTGAGAGACAAAACCTGTCCAGTCGCTGTGGCAGAGAAGACTCAGAGTATGTTGGAGGCAGTATTAAATGTATGATGAGCAGACTGAAGAAGAAAGGCTAATGCTATGTTTACCAGGCTGAGATGCATAATTTTGAGCCAAAATTCTTACAGAACAGGTGGTTGAGTCTCTCCAGATGCACATCTTTACAAAAGATCTGGAAATGGGTGTGCAGATCCTGGGTGAAGTCGTTTAAGCTTCCTGGCTGAAACACAGTCTGCTGAGGGCTGAGCAAAGCCCAGGGACTGTCTGGAGTTATTTGCAAGTCCTAAATCTGCAATGAGGGCGGCATGCATCTGGGATCATGCAGACCAGAACAATTACTGTTACCTGTAGCTGGCCTCTCAAATGATGTAAGACTGTTGCAGCGGGTGAAATGGGGTACTTAAGTAAAAATATCTTTAGTATCAAAAGTAGGAAAGTGAAACTGAAATAAAGAGCATCTGATTCAAGTGATTCCCAGATTGCTCCTGTAGGGAAACCACTGCTGGTTTTCTCACGTTTAATAGACTTAATACAGCTGCTAAGCTTATCTGCTCTTATTTGGCAGCGCAGGATGTGGCAGAAATTTTTCAAACCCCATTTTTAGAAGTGTTAAATATTTCTAAATTGGAACTTACTTCGGGCCTATCACAACCCCAAAGCAAAATTTAACTAAAATAGAATGCAATGAAGGTAAATTGGAAGACTGCACTGTATCAATCTCATTCACAGAAATGCCCATTATTCTGAGATAAAACAGGGTAGAGATGGCCAGTGAAATATATACTATGTTAGACTACTAGAAGAGTAATTTTCTGTCTCATGCAGAGGTAATTTGTCATATCCCTGATAAACATTTTTGATTGTCTGTGTGAAGTGGAACATAGAGAAGGAAGCGAGAACTGGAAAGTGAAACAGAGTTAATTAATAGTCTAGCATTTTTACTGCATTTTTGTGTGAGACTGGCTCGTGTTTTTGTCATCTGATTCACAGCATGGATTTGGACCTGTCTCTTCTGTAGCTTAACTGAGTTTCATAAGCAGTAGAATTCAGAAGGCTCTTTGGTTTCATTTTGCAGATACTTAATTCAAGCTCTGAGACGCTTTTCTAGAAAAGTGGTAGTGAAACTTGGAAAAGTATCAAGAATGGTGATGTTGGGTGGATGTTTCTGTGGCCACAGCCCAGTGTGCTGCTAGTGCTGGTAGTGGTTGTTATTCTGACATTCATGTGACATAGCTGAAGTTTTGTAACTCTTTATATCTCTCAGTTTATGTCTGTTTTGGAAGGCTGACAGATGAATGGGTGAATGGGTTTGGATAACGCTGCGCTGGTACCCTTACAGTTCAATGTAGATCCTGCTAGAAGCACCATAGTGGTTGCGCACCTATGCGGCATAGGTGCCATACTGGGAATGTATTAATCTATCTAGTGCCTGGATTGGTGACAGTATTAGGTGTAGTAGAGTGGACTTCTACACTGACTGTGCACCAGACTTCCTAATATCATGGGACTGGAGTAGCAGATGTTTGTGTTAATTGAGGCATATTGAGATATCCTTTATCTCACCTGTCTGTGGTTTAGACATCGTTTTAAAATGCCTGTTGAACAGGCAGTGTAATTACTGTGTGGAAGTTTAGAAATACTGTTATCACTGATTCTGATGTTAATGCACTGTTATGATAACCATGGGGATACTGGTTGAGTCCCTATTCCTACTGGAATTTGTTTTCCCTAATGTTTCCAGAAGAGGAGGACAAAGACAGATTCTGCAGCATAGGCTTCAGAGCAGTCAGACCATGCTTGGTGTCCCTCACATTAAAAAAAAAAAAAACCAAACAAACAAAAGAAAGGAGTAAAAGGAGGATGTCAATCTGCTTTTTCTTGTCTTGAAAGCAAATAGGCTGCTGGAGGTTCCTGCAGTAAGTCAGCAAATTTTACATAAGTGAATTGCCTTTTTGGGTTTTGGGGTTTGGGTTTTTTGGTTGGTTGTTTTGTTTTTGTATTTGTCATCTGCTTAATTAGCAGAGACCTCTGTTGCTTATCTGAGATGATAAGAAGTGTTTAATTCTTCAGGACAGAGGAAATCAAGGCCCTCACAGAGAAAATGGTTGGTTTCTCATATAAGTTCTGCTGCTGTTGCTGTGATTGCTGACAGGACAACTGGACTGCAAAAATAAGCTTCTCCTTGAGGAATTTACTTGGAGAGTATCAGTGTGCTCCTGTTTGTCTCCCATGTGTGCCTTATGCAGTGCAGCCACTCTGCTAAAGTCTTGTGATGAAAAGCAAACAAAAATGGCACCCTTACAGACACCATCTATGACTGGATATATTCTTCCCCTTCCCATGTGTTATTGCTGGTACCAACAGTCTATAATATTGAATTGCATATTTGGTAATACTCAGAGAATCCTGAAAATAGCTTATAAAAATGAGCTGACTGATTGGAATTTTGATGAATAATCCTGTTGGTAGACAAAGAGAAAGAAGAGCTGAGGTTGCTCTTTCGTGGTGGTGTCAACTCTGCAGGACTGTCTGGTGTAATAAGAATGAAAACATTAATTTTGGAGAACAGATGGGGATCTGAGTGCACACGAGCAATTGATTTATGAACAGATTAACACTGGGGGTAGGTTGCTGCTTTTCATAGGCCTAGCTAGTTATGTCTTGACGTGTTTTAGTACCTACCTAATGACGAGAAGAAATTTTTTAGCACTTTTTCTTCTTTCAAGATGCATTTTGCATTATTTTACAGTGCTTAAGGATCAATACTTATATGAGCAGAAGCTTTTCTTATGTCCCAACGGATAGCTATTACTTTTCAGAAGAAAAGGCATATATTGTTGAGATGGGAGCATCCCCCACACATAAGTCAGTGGCAACCCTAAATGTTTCCTGTCTGTACAAATTCTATGTCTGTTTTCAATTATTCCTTTTTCCAGGTAGAAAGCATGAGACCTCTGGTGCCATTTCTGGAAACCTTATCACCCTTGATGGTTCTTTTTGCTATCATGTAGTCTTACACAAGGAATTTTAACAATATGGCTATCCTGGCACCACAAGCTTAAAATAGCAATAATAATAATTACTGCTATTACAAAAAAAAAAATCAAACAAGAAAAAACCAAGGGAGGGGGGGGAAGGAATAAAAACCCTACAGTATTTCTTCTTGAAGCTTTCTCCCTCTCTCTAGAATCATTCTTGGCTTCCACATGTTCTCATGAGACTGAATTATTAGTCCAGCTCTAGTCTTGCCATTTTAAACTCTGAGATCATAGTCAGGAATTCAGGCAAGCACAGAGGATGTTTGTTCTGGGCTTAGAAGACAGAGATCTCAGAATTTTTAACTCTTAAGTAGACAAGGGAAAATGTAATACTGAGAAAAAGCTTATCTCTTATTTACTGTACTGGTTGTAGTAAAGACTCTGTGATAGGATTTATATCCAGGAAGAGAGAGAGTCCTGTTATTCTGAACAGAAGTGATAACATGCACTATAGAAGAGCATCAAGTGTATTTTACACATGAAAGAGGAAAGTGTTAAAAAAATTAAGGAACAGGAGAGCAGACAGGTTGCATTAGAAGTAGTTGGCCAGAAACTACTATGAAAGAGCTACACCAAATGTGAGCAGGACTCTAGCTTTTTACTGACTTATGTTAAAAACAAGTGGTGTAAATAGAATTTTTGTCTGTTTACAGAACTTTCTGATTTGGACAGAATGAAAAATACATGAAGAATTCTTATTGGTGTTATTTAATGACAAGCAGGGTTGTGTTTTTAGAATTCATGTAGAGAAAAGTACAAGAAGGATGAGGATAGAGAAAGAGAATTATGATTGTACTGATAAAGTGATAATGTCAGAAGTCCATATGCTGAGGAAAAATGTGTCTTATTGTAAACTCCTTGTATGCCTGTACCTCCTGTAAATTCATTATGTATATAGCATGCATAAGTGGCAGGGACCCCCAGCAGAAGGTGGAAGTAGGTACCAGAAACTGTGTTAGATCTGTGAACCTTTGTCTACTTTCTGTTTGTAGGGGAAACGGAAAATTAAAGGGGAAAAGTACAAAACTTGTATTAAATACGTGTGCCTGAATTTACATTCTAATTCAGTAATCCAGTAAACTGAGCAATTTAAAACCAAGACAAAATACAAACTTGGCATTTAAAACCCGATTTTACAAAAAAGACAGATTAAATGATAAAAATAATCTTGTAGGTCTTCTCAGCACAGATTTGCGTGCAAACTTCACAGCAAAGAAATCAACATATATGCTATTTATCTATTTCTAGCATTCTTCTCTGTGTAGTTCAGGACTGAATATTACTGTTCAATATTCAACATTTCTAATGTTAAAGAACATTCTATTCAAGAAACCCTCTTTCATTGGTTGAAGAATATCCAGTGTCTTCATATACCTGGGACAAATGTCTCACAGTAAGACCTAATTACAGTAAGACCTTTCCAGTTTTTGACAGTATGCAGAAGTTGAAGCCATCAGTGAGAAGGAGATGACGTGGACAGAGCATTACATCCAATTCTTAGCAAGAAGTATGAGTACAGTGGGTGACCTGCGGTTTATATCAATATCAGCAAACTTTCCATAGATATCCATGGATCTAGGTGATACTGTTTGCTAGATGTCTGTCCTCACTTCCTCAACTTTAGGTGTGTAGAGGATAGCTGTAGAAAGGCACTCATTATTGTTTCAAGGTTGCTTATGAAATCTTTCTGCTCAGGTTCTAGTTCATTTATTTTATAGAATGATGGCATACAAGTACATCGAGTTGCATTATCAGCTGCACCTCTTATAACAAGGTCTTTACGATATACTGTTCAGACAGCTTGGTTTCAAGTTTAAATTCTGAAGGTTTGAATCACAGAACGTTATGTCCCATGTACCTTTTGAAGTTCAATAAATGGAGAATTTATGGCTTCTTAAATGTTAGTTAGAACTTCTCTGTTCTGCTATTTGAAAATTGTAATACCCTGACAGTGGGGATGGTAAAGATTAGAGGGATGGTGATGATAGTCCTCAAATATTAAACTTTTTATTCAACAGCTGGATAGCCTGTAGGAGCTTGCCACATGCCACTTCATTCTCTTCTTTCCTCTGTTCATTAAAATAATTTGCAACATATGAAAGTTTACCTTGAAGACATAAAAGTGTACTGATCTTTTTCAACCTTCAGTCTTTCATTATGTATACTGAAGGTTTAAGCATGTAATCCTGACTAGGGCAAAATTCAGATTTATGTCAAAAGAGGCTTTATATCTGACACATCAAGAAGTCTGGCTACTCTTCTGCCAGAGGGGCATATAAAGAACAGCCTTATGTTGGATGTCTTTGCCTTATAGTTTGGTATTTCCAGATTCGTAGACATTGTGGCTGAGCATTGCCTTCCTCTCCCATGCACCACTCTTACTTTTCTGGTCTGTAAGGAAAAGATTAATGTTTTTAGGCCATTTTAGTTCGCTTTAACCAGCTTGTTGTAGGACCGTACAAATGTAATGGCACAGAGAAGGAGGCAGGAATTTGTGGCGAGGAGCAAGATCGGTTTGAGAGATGAAGCAGAAAACTGAAAGGACTCACTGGGATTGCCTGAAGGGGTCATGGAACCACAACACTCTCATTCCAGGGCAAAACTGAGAATGAAGAGGGGAATCTTCAAATCAACAGCCTGTTACTAGATGCATATGCCAAGGTTGCAGGGTTGCCTGGGGAGCTATCACCAGGTAGATTCCATGCATGTCTGCTGCTTCTTATCCTGAAAGTAGCAGCTGCATTTTACCCTAAGGTTTCCTTAGTGTTAAAATTCTGGGAGACTGGGAAGAAACAGTCTCTAATTTCCCCTATTTTCCCACACTAGACATGAACTCATCTTCTCCAAAAATCCCACCTGTTACTTGTTTTTGCTAATCCTTTTTGGATATTTGTTTCTATGTATTGAAAAGAGGAAGGTGATAGAGCTGTGATGTATTTATTGAGTAGTAGGTAAAAATGCAATGGTTGTGAATTTACATGCTGATAAGAAAGCCAATAAAACAAAATCTCCAGAAGAATCCAAAACCTCTTAAAAACATTTAGTATTTTAAATTGATGGGTCCATCAGTTTGGAAAGTAGTAGCATGGCAGTGCTCCCCAGCCATTCTACTGCTGTATTCAAGTGCTGCTGCTAGAGATTACAGCACAGCCTGAAAAGGCCAAAAACTCAGAGGGTTTAGAGCTTGAGGGAGAATAAATGCAATAGCATTGTTTTTCTTTACTTAAAAGATTCCGAACTCCTACTATCACTTTTCGTCATAAACTGTTATCTTCTTGAAGGCATTTTTGCCTCTGCCGTTTCGTATAATCCGTGTCTCTGGATGCAGCTGAACTGAAAAAAATCACACTAAACCAGCTAGTTTCCTTTCAAACAGAGTAACTTAGGTTGAAAATCTATTCTGCCAGTTTATAAATACCTGTTTTCCTTGTCTTCCTTCAACCTGAAGTTTGTAAACTACCCTTGGAAGTTTCAGAATTTAATTACTGTGAGGTATCTTGGTCTCACAAGAATGTAGAAGAGAGATAATGAAATAAAAAAATGGTCAGAAAGCAAAATCAGCTCCAAATAAAGCTCCTAGGCACAGTAGAAAAACCTCTCTTAGGAAGTTGGTGATGTTGGGCAGTTTTGAAATGATGTCGACTCAGGGTTGTAATGTGACTGTCCTGAATCTCATTGTTAAGCTAAGTAAAGTTTTCTGTACCCTGGATGGCACTTCTGCTCATGTAAGTTTTATTCTATGGACCTGCATGAATTTAGAGCTACTAGGCACCATTATGCTAATGAGAATATACTGATAGTAAGGGGTTTCTAAATACACAACTGAAGAGCAATAACTCAAATTGTGTTTTTGAAAGTGTTAAAAATGAATGAGGAATGTCACTGTATGCAGACAGTACACTCATTTTTCAAAATAGGTATGTAATTTCCACCCACTCTCCTGCATTTTTGGGTTGATTCCCATCTGCTCCCCACGCTGCCATGTTTCAACAGCATCTCTCAGGCTGTTCAAATCATATTTTTATGCACTAACTATACAGTAAGGTGCTGTCTTTTGTTTGAATTTACACCATGCCTCAATGTTTCATGTTGAATGGTTAGCACAGAGGCTGGACAGACACCTAGGAAAATAGTTTTATGATTAAAAAAACAGTTGCAGCTAGTGCTTGGCAAGCTCCTATGCCATTTTCATTGGCAGAGCTTGAAGCTGTGGGGGTCTCTGTCCTGTACCTAGGTGAGTGGACCTCTGGTTGCCACCTAACTTCAGTTCAGCCCTACTACTTTTATTTCAAGGACCTGCCTGGCAGTCTTCTGTCTGATAATAAACTCAGTCCAGTGTGATCCCTTGAGAAACACTGGCTTGGTCACAGCACCATGTTTCTGTCTGTAAGTCTGCATCCTGGCTTTCAGTATCGTAGCATCTCAAATGGAAAACAAACAGGAGCTAATAACTTGGCTTAAGCAAGTGCTCTGATGCCAAAATCCACCATCAAATAAAAAATTCAAAACCAAAGTGCCATCTTACATAATCTGTGAATAAACTAAATCTGAAAAACTTGCCTGTATTTCAGAATTTGGACTTCATCTTCTGCATCTCAGCTGGAAGCCTGCAGCTGTTGTAGTAAAAACCAGTACTCACCCAAGACTCGAACAGAGCACTTCAGTAATGTATCACTGTGTCAGATGTGCAGAGCTACTGATGAGCAGAATAAAAATACAGACTTTTTTTATTTATGTTTATGCCTATTCATGTGGGGATAACTCACCAAGTGTAGTTTTACCAACTGAGATACGTAAATTCAAAGCTGAAGCCATGTACTGTTATCTTTGATAATTGTTTTGGCAAGTGGTCATTCATCAAATTTTGTGTCATTTAAATTGTCTTATTTTACACTGACATTTTCTACAATGCCATGTACTGTGATTTGGGGTAATGTTGTTCAAGAAAGAAAAATGGGAAAGACCTACTTATGTTATAAAACCAGTAAGCTTGTTCCAACCAGTGTTATAATCACAGGACAAAATTATGCTTTCGGTCTTCTTCAGAGTCTCTTTCATTCCCTGCTGTTTTCCCTCAGTGACAGGCATTGAATTTCTTCCTGTGATTTCTCACAATGACCAACCACTCATGTTGGCTCTTTGGGCAAAACAGAAGTCCTGCATGTGTTTGGAATTATGTAAAGCTTTATCTTGACTGGAAGACTAACAAGATGACTGAATCTATTCAGAAAGAGCATCACTGAAATAAAATGCTTGTTTCACCCTATTTCTAAATATACAAAGCAAAGTTTTATATTTAGGCATTTATTTATGCATCAGCTCTAATTGTAACCTCAGTCTTTCTCTGTAACAATTTCTTTCTTTCCTTTCTCCACCTAATTTCCAGTTGTTGCCTGGATTCCTGTGTGATCCTTTGATTTGTGTCTCCTTTCTTGCCTGGTAGTAATTCTTGACTCTGAGCAGTCTCTAGTTTCCCTCTTGCCTGTCTGCCTGTTTTGAGACTAAAGGATCTTCGATATTTTTAGGAGTGTTCCCAGTCCAGGACTTAGCACTGAAAAGGATAAATCATTCTTTGCCTGATTGGAGATTGATAAGAGAGATTTTCCAACAAACATCTGCTTTATTTTTGATTTGGACTCTCTGTTGATGGCTTTTACTCCTTGCTTGTTCTCTTTTTTTGATCTCTTTTATCTGGCACGTAGAAATGGATGCACATGGAAGTGCATGCCTGAGTATGGAGCTCTTAACTAAACTTGGAAGGCATAAAAATGAATTCTACAAGAGATAAAAGAAGGGGCAGATGACCCATGCAGAGTTTTAAAGTAGCTGTCTGATCTTGCAGGGGTAGGCTTAGGAAAGCCAGGTTGACCTTGAGTTGGATCTGGGAAGGGATGTGAAGAGCAGTAAAAGATTCTGCATTTACCTCAGCAGCAAAAGGGAGAGTAGGGCAAATATGGGCCTGCTGCTGAATGGGCCAGGGGAACTGGTGATAAATGACATGGAATGCCAGCTTCCTTCAGGAATCCCTGGTCTGCAAGACCCATGGGCAAGTCTTTTCTTTTGGGACTGCCTTCTCTTACTGTCCTTGTGAGGCAGCATCCAGGATACCTCACACTCAGTCTTTTTCCCTCCCTCTGTTGCAAACAGCAGCCTTCTCCAATCAGATCTAAATGTCATCAGTGTATGTGAATTACATTTCCTTGCTGCCTTCTAGCAGGAATGGCAAACTGAAAAAGGCCAGTGCAGATAGCAGGAATGAGTTTATTGCACAGGCGCCAGCATGGACACAGAGCGTAGCCAGGCAACAGAAAACAAGACTTTCATTTATCAGACGGGAGGCAGAACAATCTGTAGATGTTCTTCTCTCTGTTTTGAACAAGGGAAAGCAATTTGAAAAAGGAAATATGCAGAATGTGCAAAATTTTGCGCAAGGGAAATTTATATAGCAAGAACAAATCATAAATGGGGATTATATAGGTAGAAAGACAAATTCAGAATCAGGTAACATGATTATGAGCTCTGACTCATAACCTGCCTAGAGCAGAGAAGATTGTAAGTCACTGGAAAAGTGCTTCCAGTGTAAAATAAACAACATATGATAGAAGAGGAGGCAGTGTGTGCTGCATGAACCTGGATGTTATAATAAAAACAGAACACATTTTGGGTATAGGCAAGACTTAAGATAGAATTTTGATTCTTGATTTTATTCTCTTAAGAAAAAGTCTTTTTCCATATTTGGTAGTCATTTAATATTATTTATATTATTATTTCCTTTGCCATGAAGAATATCTTTACTGATGTTAATTATAAATGATGTTCAACAGTCATGTTTGCTGAAATTCTTTTAATCAGCAGCAATATATATAATTTTGATGAGAGTGTATTGCTCATTTCAAATAAGTTAACCTAAGGTGGACAGTAGGTGATGTAGCAACTTGGACTTGTAATTAGAATATATTATATTGATGTCTTGAATTGGTCCAGATCATACCTAGTTTACTGTTTTGTCTTCAGTCCACGGCAAGTGCCTAGGAAAAGTCTAAATATGTAATGATATTTCTTCAGAAAACTTTCTCAGCTGTTTGAAACCTGGGAGATTCCTAAAATAAATGTATTGTTTTGAATGGCTTTTTATCCATTCAGCTTTTCAGCTGTCATAAGGGATTTGCAAATTGAGGTAACCACAGGAACAGAACCATAGCACTCAGTGGCAGAAATTTTAATAATAATTAAACAATTATATGTGTTGGATTTGCTTTTGTAGCCCAAAATAGAATCATGTAATGAGAATGGGGAATCAAGAGCTTACTTGAGTGATATTTTCATGTTGGCTTCACTGTGTGACATTTAATTCACACCCACTTTTTGTATCTTTATTGTCCTTTGTAAGAGTTCTGCAGCTCATCATGTGAATGAAGAACTTCTGGGGTTTATATCATTAAATATTCTTTACTATTCAAAGAAGAGTGAATGCACTTTGAATTCACTGTTAAAAATCAGTGAACAGTATTCCCCGGGCGCATTTCTCATGATTCTGTAACTGTCTATATCTCTATCTTCAGAGATCTTTTTTTTTTTCCTAGGCTTACGAATCAGTCCATTTGTTCCTACCCTGCAGAGAAAACACAAAAAGCTGGAGATCTTTTGTCCTCTTTCTATGCATCTTTCCTAGTTCTACTTTCAAATTTGAACTTGGGGGTCATGAATCATGAATCAAACCAAGGGGGTAGATGGATCTATTCCATGGTATAATAATATTTTCTAGTGCTTCATACTTCTCATAATTCACCCTTAATTTCCTTTTTTTTTTTTTTTTGGTTACTGTAACATAAGATCTCATTTTTGAATATTAATGTTCAGTTCAAAACCTATCACTGAGTATATGAAAGTAAGTTATTTCGTTATTTAAGGTTCTTTTTCCTGGTGTGCAGTGCCACATTTATTAAAATTACAAATGAAATTTACTGTAGGTAACTAACCATTCAGACTTGTAACAGTTATTTAGAACTCTGTTCAGTCTGTTCTCTGCTAACCTGAACAACTTGGTTTATTTAGCAAGTATTGTCACTTCTCTGGCTGTTCTCTTACCTACATCACCTAAATGTGTACTAAAACATATGAGTTCTTCTGTAGGTTTCTGTAGGTGTAAACTGCTGATCTCATCCCCTCTGAAACCTACCCTACCACTTTTTAACTTCTTCTTTATTCATGGAAGAGCCTTCCCTCTTACGCTCTGACCATAGTGTCTTGAAGCGGCTCTTAAAGAGAGAACTTTTCTAAGTAGGAGAACTTGTTCACTGCCTGTTGGAAGTTCAAGGAGAACGTATCATCTGGATGTCCTTTATTCATACTTGTCCATATCCATTTTTACTTTTCTAGGCAGTGTTCTTACAGGAGCTTATTCCATTGCAGATGCAGGCATTGGCCTTTGTTGAACTTTATGAAGCTCCTGTCAGCTTATTTCTCCAGTTCGCTGAGGTGCCTGTGAAAAAAAATCCCTGCTTTCCAGCATATTGATCTCCCACTTTCTCTGTTTTTTCTGTAACTTACAAACCTGCTGAGAGTGCGCTCTGTCCAATTGCCTAGGTTGTTAATAAAGACATTAAACAGTACTGGCCCAAATACCACTTTTCAACTGACTGATAACTAGTTACCAGATGGATTTTGTGCTATTGAATGCAACCCTTTTAAGTGTGATGATTCAGACAGTTTTTCACTTGTGTTATCATCTATTAAGCCAGTCAGTATATTGGTAGCTGGACTGTAAGGATACTGCAGGAGACAGCAGCAAAGATATTGCTAAAATAAGGTAAACCAATGTGCGCTGCTCTCATCAAAAAAGGCAGTCAGGTGGGTAAGGTGGAATTTACCCTAAACAGGTTGGTGCCAGGTGTTCCATTGTTGCCTTGTCTTCCATGTGACTGGACACTGCTTCTTAGATGACTTGGTCTAGAACCTGCTCCGGGTCTGAGGTAAGGCTGACAGGCCTGTAGTTCTCCAGGTATTCCTTGCTCTTCTTGAAGACTGGCAGACAAATAGAATTTTTCTAATGTTCAGGAATTTCCGACAGTTGCCGTACTACTTGCTAGAGAATGGTCTTGCAACGCTTTGGCCACCTCCTTCAGTATGCTTAGATGCTTCCCATCTGGTCCTATGGACTTGGATACATTTAGTTAATTTTGATGCCCCCTAAATCTGATCTTTCTCTGCATTTAGTAATGTTCTACGTCCACGGTCTGCTCATATGCTCAGGGACATGGGATATCTGTGGGCAGGTCTTATCAGTGAAAAACTGTGGCAAAGGCAGCACCAAGTACCTCAGGGTTTTTCTTTTTGTGTCACTTGTCATTAGCTCCTTTACTCACTGAGTTGCAAGCTTGTGTGCTTAAAAGATTTCTTTCTGATACTATTAACTTTCCATCTTGGTTTCAACTCTGGCCGAGCTTTGCCTTTTCCAGCTCCATTCCTGCATATTCAGGTAGTGTCTCTAGATTTTTTTTGAAAGCTCATACCTTTTTACACCCTCTGTGTATTTCTTTCTTTGTGTTTCATCTCCATTAGGAGTTCCTTGTTCATGTTTGCTAGCCTTCTGCCATGCCTGCTCAGATAGCTGAATGCTGTAATGGACCATTCTTATGATGGGAGAAGTTGTTGCTGAGGATCAACCAACTGTCCTTAGGCCCTGTACCTTTCAGGGTAGTCTCCCATAGTATCATGTCAGGAAGACCCTGAACAAGATGATCCGTGCTATTCTGAACTCCATGACTGCAGTTCTGCTATTTGGTTTCCTTCTCTCAAAATTATCAACCCCAATGAACATTGCAGTCAGCACACTCCTTTTCATAATAATTGGTCCAGAAGATCATCTTCCCTGATTGGGTTGATACTCAGCTTTATCAAGGAACTGACATCAGTGTGTTTCAGAAATCTTGTGGACTGCTCGAACCCAGCAGTCAGGGTGTTGAATTCTCATACCACAGCTCGCATGTTTGTTCACTGTATTTATTACTTATTATGTAGGTTTTAATAATTTTCTTGGTACAGATATCAGCACTGCCAATTTCATGGGTCTTCCTGGAGCCTATTTTAGGAACAGGTACTACATTTGCTATCTTCCAGTCTTTGGGTACCAAAGCACTTATAATCTAAAGGTCCTACACTTGATTAATCATTCAGACTTTCATCTCTGAATTCCTTTAATATTCTTGCATAAATAACCATCTTCAAAATCCATTTATTTTCATTTTATCTGTATTCTATAATCTTTTGTAACAGCACTGGTTTGAGACAGAGTTTCTGATGAGCAGCCATGCCCATTCTGGGATAAGAACTCCTTCAGCTTTTCCATGATGAACTTGGGAAGGGGGGAAATGTATTTTTTCTGGTGTGGCTTTATCTTCTTAAGCATTTCTTTGATCATTTACTGCTTCTGTGAACTGTCAAGCTTCCTGCTCTTAATGTGTTTGAAGAACGATTTATTAGTAACATTTATAGCTTTTGCAAATTGTTCAAGTTCTTTTTGGTCTACATTGCTAGGTTTTTAGATTCAACCTGTCAGAGTTTTGCTTTATCGTTTTCTCCATTTTGATACTGCCTTAGTTTTCTAAAAGATGGTTTTTTTGGTAGATAGTGTTCATTTGTCCTGTGTCTCCAGTTAGGTGTCCTTGAATGCTGCCTACAAAACTTAAACTCTCAACTGCCTCAGTTAGCTCCTTTTTATCAACCTTCTTCAAAGCGGAATATGCTGCAATTGGTTTGGGTATTGAGTTGTTCCAGCAAGATGCTGAATCTAAGTGAATTATGGTTGCTGTTACATTGCTATTCCTACTCAGGACAAAGTCAAAAGTTGTTGCTTTGTTCTTGGGCTTCATGTTGAGTTGCTTCATAAAGACCTTGACTTTTGTCTAAAAATTCAGTCTTGCTGCTGACCTTCAGTAAGGCATACCCAACCTTTATGAGGGTAGCTGAAGCCTGCCATTGCTGCTGCACTTTCTGACCAATCAGCATACCTCAGAATATGCATTTGGGAAACTGCCTGTTGCACTAGAGAAGATGCTTATCTACATACCCCAGTCTCTTCCTAGCTGTCCACTAGAGAGAAGTTTTCCTTTTTCTCTTTCCATTCCTATCCTTCGTTTGTTTTCATGAGTAACTTTGAAAATGATGTTGGGCATTAGCTATGGATCCCACTAAACTCATCTCAGCTTTGTTGTGCAACACTCAATGATCAAATCTCCACTGTATCTTACTTCCTTTTGGTTGGCTTCTCTGCTCCCATGCATTAGCCTAGGGAGAGAGAATCCAGTGCTGGATCATTTTCCTCTCCTTCTGCTCAGTCACCTGCTACTGCATTCATTGGGACGACTCTCTTGGGCATAGTACTGGCCTGGAGTGCCCCTGAAGGTCATCTCAACAGATACCTATATCTCCTTATCTAATTCTTCAACATTTCAGTGTTTTCACTACTGTTTACACTGTAGGTGTTCGCAGTGAACTTTTCTCCACTCTCACTCCAGTTGAGGATTCTGCGCAACTGCAGTATGTAATTTTCTCAAAAAGGCCAAAAGATGCTTGCTCTGTCTGCTCACTGAAGCACGTAATAACATGTGATAATGAGATACCCTGCCCTTTCAGAGATTCAGCATATTTACTTTGTGTCACTGCTAGTAATATTAAGTAGGGCCCACTAGTAATAATAACTAGGGCTCTCTCTTCACCCAGTCCTGCTTCCATTTGCGGTGTTTAGGTTGAGGAACATACATGAAACATCACGTGGGAAGCAAAATTAAAATTGTGTTGACTTGTTGTGTTAAGGTACGGAAGAATAAATTCCCTCTACTGCCTGTGCAGCACAATACATCTGCCTCTTGTGCACAGAAAGTAGACATCATTGAAATTTTTGGCTTGTTCTGTTGTTTTAATGTATACAAGTGCATGTTTCACTTTGGAACTGAATCTGAACAGATTAGCATTTTCAGAGAGCCTACCTCCTAAAATAGACAAAACTTTGATAAGAGATGTTATTGTGGTGGGGACAGTGAGAGGGATTGGAAAGCGTGCATTTTAAGTATGTTCAAACTGTTACCAAGCCAGAATTGTAATCTGTGCTCTGCCTTGCATCACATCTGTGTTATCCCCCACCAAGATTCTTGAGATACCAATCTCTCTTCATTAAAACAAGAACAACAGACAAGTGATTGAGATTCCTGCTTGGCTTATCACATTTGGGAAGCTAACATTCTTTCAACACTAAGACGTGGCAAGCTACATCTATACTAGAAAAGTAAAGTATGTTAAAAAATAACTTGCAGCTAGTACATCAAACATGAGTTTGTATGTAATTTAGATTGAGATTAAAAACATTTGTTGCATGTGCATTACTCTATCCATTTATTGAGACAAGTTCATATTTACTGCACACTGGAAGTTGCTCCTGTGAGCATAAGGAGGCATTTGGTGGGTTACTGTTCTGATTAGTTAAAATGTGCTAATTTATTTAGCACCTTTAATGAGTTAATTCCACCACAGAGAAGTTCATGAGTGTGTTTGGAAGGAAGGAATTCAATTGATGAGTACAAAAATAATCCTAAATAATCCAGTGCAACAGTTTGGCAGTGGATTTTGGACAGTGAAGTAAAAGAAGATGAAAACTAGCAGAGAATAAAGTCTTGTGTCTTCCTATGTTTTTGCTTGCTGGTATGATAGCTTTTATATTACTTCTAGTTTAAGTGCTTTCATATTCTCTTAATACAGCTGTGTTTCAAGTGTTTTGCATCAGCAGTTAGTTCCAACTCAGGGCAGTCTGTACAATCATATACGCATCTCATTTTGGGGTACTGTTTTTTCCTTGTATAATTTACTCATTTTTTAATATTGCTATTATTGGTGTTACTGTTTCTGTTCATATTGGTATTAGCAGGAGTAGTTTATCTTTTACGTAATGCATAATATTCTTGCCAAGGGCATTTTTTATTTTTTTTGGTGCGACAGAATTTTGAATAATTGAGGTTTTTTGCCTGAGTACATCAACCACCACTTTAAAGTCATTGAGATTTTATTTAATCGTCCCAGAAAAATGAGGTGAAAAATGCATAGACAAGCTCATGCGCATTCATAATCTTAATTCTGTTCTGAAGTTTTGCTATTCTAATAACTTTGTATCATCAGAAGTGTTTTGAGGTCAAGCTCAGAATAGATCTTCTCAAAACGCTGCCTATTATGTTATCTGATGTTCACCCCAATCACTTTGTGATTGTGTGTGTGGAAAAAGAGGCAGAAAAGAGTTTTACAAATACAAAATTTGAAAAAAAAAAAATCTATTTCCCTCTACTCTCATTCTTACAAATAACTTCTTTTGCTCATAGTTTCCTCTCTAGCAGAGAAAAAATTCAGTCTAAATAGTGGAGGGTTCAGAAAGTTTTGAAGCATCAAAGAGTTAGAATCAGATTATTTTACTAAAGCTCTGGTTAGCCCTGTTGATCAGTCGTAAATATATGATGTGTGTTAATGGATCTTCATAATTTTCAGTGTAATCCAGGGTATTGTGTGAAAATGGGAACATGCATATATGTTTGGAAGAGTGATTTTAAAAAAAGGTATGAAGGTGTCCATCAGAAACAATACTTTCTAAGAGCTAAATTGGCTGTAAGAAGATTATTTATTTTAACCTGATTTCTGGCAAACAGAGAGCATCATGAATGAAGACAGTGGATTTTAGGTGATTTGAAGAGGGCAGCATGCTAACTATTGCCAAATAAAGTTCAGAATCAAAGCAGAAAAATGGAAAAACTATTAATAAATTCATAATAAAATTCTATAATTTTACATATGCATGCACATATATAGATATTACATATATCGTATTTACACCCATGTAATAATTATATAATTCCAATGCAATGATATGGCATTCAAGTTTTCAGGGGTTTTTTTTTGCTTCTGTTTTTCAGTAGAGTAGCTGGTCCTTGCTTGCATGCAGCTCACACTGAAATCTATCTGCCACATTTCACTACAGTATAGATTTTGTGGGATTAACTGGAATTGCTTTCTCACAGAGCTGCAACTTTCAAAATAATTCTAGCTTTTTTAAAAAAAAAAGATCTCTAGCTGTGAGTGTTGTTTGGAGAATGGAGAAGTGTTAGGAGGGAGTAACAGAGAGGAGCTGTTAGGGGCTGACCTCAGCTCACCATCCCCCTGCACTGCGGGTAGGGAGAAAGTTAGAGGAGTCCAGTGTGAAGGGACGAAGTTGATCCTGTGAAAAGGGGGTGTTGGTGGGAAGTAGTTCAGATTTGTCTTTGTTTCTCATCATCCTACTCTATTTTTAATTTGCAATAAAATGAATTTATGAGAAACCAGCTGGGTGGGCATCTGGAAGCCACCCAAGCTGCTTACATCCTAGTATCATTTTTAATATTCACACACTTTTCTTTCTGCCTTTCCTCCCTCTACTTTCTCCAGTGACTCACAGATTAGAATCAATATTAAAAGTACCTGAATTCAGAGGACCATGATTAGCACAGAATACTGATAGCCTGAATTAACATTGCTAGAAATTATCTAGTTCTTCTTCTCAGAATGTTTCTAGGGAAGAATGCATTGTTTTAATCCATTTAAAGTTACATGAGCATTGTTCTTGGAAAGATCTGACAGTGAGACAGGACCTATCTTATGTTACTGCTGAGAAGTTTCTCTTCTGCTTAAGGAGTTAGTTATGTATGTTCTCAGACACAGTTAACATGAAGGACAAAAGGATTTCTCTAGCTGGGTTTTAAAAATTAGAACGTCTCAGTTTTCTTTGTGACACAGAACAAGCAAGATTTACTGACATGTACTTGCTGCCTTTTTGTAGGACAATTTGTGTATTGTAAAGCTAATGTGTGGGTATTTGTTTCTTTTCTTTACACGAAGACTGTAGTCCTGCAGGTAACTTTAGGTAGAGCCTTATTCTCTCTGTGAAGATCACGGGCAGTACAAATCGATGTGTGCTGGGAAGCTGCTGAAAATTCAAGGCTGAAGTGTACTTCAAGAAAAGTTGTTATAGGAAAGTTTTGTTTGGTTCTACCTGAGTTTATACCTCAAATATCTTCCCTGAGGAGGCAATAGCCTTGCTTGCATTGATGATTCACTTTTAATATGTAAGTTCCCTCCTCTTCTTTAACTCTTTATGTTCTTTAAGTCTCCATGTTCTTTAAGTCTTTTTCTCCCAACTCTTTTAGATTTGTAGTCATTCTGTTTTCAGAGTGAAAGAAGCATTTTTGTTGATTCAGCCTTTGCCATGAGCCTTGTGCTCTCTGGCAGTTTTTATGTGCTCCATGAATTAGGGTAAAAGTACCAGGTAACTTCAGTAGGTATTTTCTTTTGGAAAATATCTCTGCGGCAACGAGAAGTCACAGAATCTGCAAGGACACTGTCAAACTATTCAGAATGTCACTATTTAAAGCTTACAATATATTTCAACCTTATTTCTTGAACTGTGTGAATACCTGGAGCTTAAGTGTGTATCATACATGAATATTGTGGAGAAATGCAAAGCAAATGTTAGTGCTGCTGAATTGTTTTAAAATAAAATGCACTTTAAGGCAAATACAAACCCAGTGGTGTTTTTTCCTATGAAGTTTTTTTTCTTCCCTTTTTTTTTTTTAATGGTGGTAGTGATTATCCTTTATTTTTCCTCTCAAGAATACTGTGAAATCTTTATTTTGACATACATTACACTTAAGATAGAAAATTATTTTTGAGGTTGTGGAACTGACTTTGCAGCTTCGTAGAGGTGCAGTAACAATTGCCTAATTAAAGTTTCAAACCCATTTCTCTATTCACAAGACAGTAAAAGCAATAAATGAATGGACCTTCATCTAATTCTAAAGTTCTTCATTATATTTTCAGTATATTCAGTTCTTCAGGCATATGCTGAGGGGTTTCCTGTTACAGACTTCTGTGCAGAAGCTGTTCGTTTTCTATAGCGGATATTGAGAATGTTTACAATTTTTAACCTTTCTTCTGTTCTTAGACAAAACTCCCTTTGATTTTGGAGTGTTTTTTCTATAGTGAAAGCTCTGGGATTTGGAACACTGCCTTCAAAGCACTCTCTTCAGCAGAAAAAGCACAGGAGATATTCAAAGAAATAATTCCTAGTAATAAAAAAAGGTTTTGTTAGTTTCTATTTATAATGATAAACTAGTATCCACATAAACCACTGTTAAAAAGCTAAGAGCTATAACATACTCATCAGAGGACAAATTGTTAATAGGGTATAATTTGATGGGGGAAAAGCTGATGTCTGCAAAAAGAAATATGAACCTTGTGGCTGCATGAAAGTGCCTTATTAACAGTTGCACTGGGCATCCTGTTAAATGAGTTTTATTTATCATGCTTTTAGAGTTACCTCCACTGAGCTTTCAGCTTCTGGGAGAGAAATCCCAAAGTACAATATTGTTCTTCCAGTGTAGCAATCAAAAGGTTTCTAAACCAAGAAAAATGGAAAAGAGGCTCAGGAGAAGGCAGACTACACAGCTGGCTCAGAAATAAATATTTTCAATTTGGCTACTTGTGTGAGGTTGTTACTAAAATTTCTGTGTGTCACTGAAATTTAGGAGATACTTCCTCAACACTCAAGGGCTCTGAGACTAATGGTTGAGTATAGCTTTCTACAACTGTTCTATGTCTTCTGACATATGAAGTCAGCACGGAGGGAAATGTGAGGGAAAAGTTGGGAGACAAATTGTTTAAGATATAACAATGATGATTGTTTCAGTAACTATCTGCTTTTCCAAGATTTCTTGTCAATGTGGAATGAATTAAACACCTTTCTGTATAACAGGGGTGTGTTTTCTCTGTAAGCACCTGTTGTATTGTCTCTGCAAAAACTGCCAGTTATGACTCATCTGGATCGGAATTTTTGTCTTCTAGAAATTTGATAGAAATGACACAATCGTTTTACGTAGCTAATACTAGGTTGCCAGATGTCATAGACCTCTACTAATGAATAGCACGAATCATGTTTCACACCTAACCTGGAGGTGGAAAGCTCCATGAGTCACTGATGTTACTCCAGACTGTTCACTTGTGTCAAAAAAAAAAAAAAAAAGAGGAAAAAATGAACTAATATTAATGCTTTCTCATAGCTTTATCCTCATGATAAAATTGAATTTAAAGTTGTGCTATAGACCTCCTTGTTCCCACTGCTTCTTCCATTGCAATTAGACTATGAGATGTTCACATGAAGACTTTTTCATATTCTGAGCAGAAACACTCCTTAGTCCAGTTTGTCTTTCTCAGCCTAGATTTCTGTATAATTTAACAGTGCAGCTACAGTCCAGTCATTTTCCTAGTAGCCATAGGTTCAAGCTTTCTTGTTTTAATAAGTATCTTCTGCTGTTTGTGTTTAATGGAATATTTTTGAGTCTGCTCTTCTTCTTTTGCGTGTCCCTGAAGCTCAAATGCTATCTGTGTGTTGATGGCAATAGTTTGTGTGCCTCTTTACTTTTTGTTCTTCTCCATACTCTCACTAATTTGTGTCTCAGATTATCTTAGTGTTTATCAAATTAAATTCCCTGAGTGAACTATGAGTTTGTGCTGCCATCAACCCTCTTGGAAACTTTCTGGAAATTTGGTGGTGTTTTTCTTATTGCGTTCTGTTTTCCTCTGGCCACTTTCTAAATGTCTTATATGTCTATGTGTTCTACTCAAGTAGAAGGAAGAAAACTTAATTTTGATTTTCCAAAATCACTTTGTTGGTCAACTAATTTTACTAGAAGAATGTAGAAAATATCATGTTTGTGTCTCTTTGCTGTTGAACTATTTATTTCTTCACTGGCTATTCACTGGCCAAGCTGCATAAATTGGTGGTTCTTACACTTCCTCTGTTAGCATTCTACTTTCTTTCTGCTTTCATATGTCTAAAATCTTTAATGGAAAAACATAAACCTCTTAAAATTCCTCCAACAATTTTTGTCTCTGCTGTCTTGTAAGGTGTTATTTTAAACTAACTTTAAAAAAAGAAAATATTGTTGAAAGGTCACTGTAGTGTTTTCTGTAGAACTATAGATGGGTATTACTATTAGCAGAATCAACCCTGCAATCGCTAAAGCCTGATGGCAAAACTATTTGAATAAATAAGTAAGAAAGATATAAGAATGTTTCCTTTGTGTGAAATGTCAGTTGTTCAGTATGAATTAAAAGGTGTTATAAATTTCATCCTCCACCATATCTCTCAGATTCATCTGGTTTTGTGAGCTTGTACCTGGAAGCTATAGTACAGCTGCTTTTCACATCCCAGAGGCAAGATATAGTATGTTGACTGTAGCTCTCAGAAATTATTTCAGGAAAGTTTTTGGTTTACAGAAAGTCTTCTGAATTGTCATGCCTTCCTTGACTCTGTGGCTGAAAGGTCAGGAGAGCTGATTGCTGTGCCCCATGGCAGGATGGCTGTTTTGAATAGCAAGTTAACATGGAGCAAGATGGCCCATATTCTAGTGCCACTGACTCCTTCACATTCCATATTTCTTATCAGCAATGAATAGGTCTACAGGAAAAGAAACTCCATGCCTATGCTCAAGGTTCAAACCAGCCATTTTGTAGCACTCTGGTGCCAGTGTATTCTCTTTTCCACTTACTCTGTTATTTAAACTATGGGCTTGAGAAGTATGAAGTTACATTGAACTACCTTTCCCTTCCTTGAAATAGAGAATCTTGACATTTCTCCTCAGCACATAAAAGTTTAAGACCCTCTCTATAAAAAAAATAAAACGAAATGTTGATTTCAAAAGTCCTTGGAGACTACCAAGATCAATCTTATTTGCCAAAAAGCAGGAAACTCTTTGAAACTCAATGTGCTAACACAGATGTTAAATCTTAAAGGATTCACATATAATTTACTCAATACATTAAGTTTACTATATGTAGTATAATTTCAGAATGCACGTTAAAAATATGTTATGAACTCTTATTCCTACCTGCTGTATGGCTGCCAAATTTGGTAATGTAAGAACATTTTGTTGTTTTACCCCTTCAGCAGAATTCTGCATTCAATTTTTAAATGTCTATAAAAACCTGTAAAAGCCTCAGAACACTGGATTAGAACATTTAAAACTTTGAAAGTCGCAGAGCAACAGTTTTGGTTTTTGGTTTTTAATAACTCTCTGAGTGCAGGACTAAAAAAGCCTATTTCTGAACTTCCTTCCTAGAAGTTGCTAACTTCTGTCTCTGCTAAATATAAACCAAATGGTTGTTTTGTGATATTTAGGAATCTTTGCAGAAGACAAAGGAGGAAATGCACAGTTAGATGGGTATCTGGCAATTGTGAAAGTTCAGTCTTGGGCGGAGTCTTGTGTTATTTAAGTCAGTGGAGTAGCCCAACACTGAGGGTTTGTGAAAGTCTTAGGAACTCTCAATGCTTCTTCAGGATGCTTAACCCAATATTTTATTTTTATCATATTAATTCTGTCAATTTTCAGCAACTAACTGTTTGCATAGCCAATAAAATAAGCTAATTAAAACTTTGGCTCCCTTGTGAATTGGCAGGGTATCTACTTCTCACTTTTTTTATATGCTTCAGGCCAATATATTTGAAATAAAATTAAGTTGACATCAGCTCCTTGAAGCCATATAAAGCTTCGTATGTTACTTGGTTTAGGTATGAAATTATATATCTATCAGGGGATCTCAGTTCCTAATGAATTCCAAACCCTGGAAAACTTGAGCATTATTTGATGTTTAATGTATTTCGCATTGCTTACTTTATAAGAAACTGTAATTTTCTAACTGTAGATGAACAGTAAAAGCTGGTTCTGAACAAATGAAAACACACATAATGTTATTCCCAGGAGAACTGGCTGTTATATGTGGCAATCGATGGCAAAAATACTGGAGTGACTGTAGCCAATTAGTAAAGCTGTCCATACGATGTTGGAATTCTTCTAGGAGCTGCTGGTTTATCACTTCATATGAAAGCCTAACCAGGATGCTGTCAGTCCCCAGAAACCAGCTTTTCATTTTTGCTGAGCCAAAAGGTAAAGGTGTCTTAAAAGGAAGTCCCTTTTTTAATATTTTACTTTAGTTTTTACTCCAGTTTACCCCACAAAATTGACTGTTTCTCAGGAGCCTGTTTGCAAGATGGGCAGCTCAAACAATAATGGCTGCAAGGTCTTGATTCTGTGGAAAGCAAGGGAAATGTGAAGTATGGAGAGAGAAATCCTTCCTAAGTGACTTTACATATTTGCTAGAAGCAAGGATGTCATTATACCAAGGCATGCTGTGAAATTTCTGTTAACCATCAAAACCACCACTAACCCTGTGGCTGCTAATCTGTTGCTAATGTCTTGCTGGTATACTTCTCTGTGGCTACATTCTTTCTTTGCATTCAGAATCCTGGCACCTTCTTTATGGCCTCTTTAAACTCAGCTTTTGGACTCCAGCATACATATTCATTGAGAGCTAATTGGCCAGGCTGCAAGGCACCTTTGCTAAACATGTCACAACATTTTGAAGCCATTCCATTGCTGGACTGATGTGAACAATAAAGTGGTATTACTCATGTGTGTTGACATATATGATTATGGTTATTGCCATTATACCCCAACTCCCCAGAGTACTGTTTAAACACATGATATAAAAGATGAAAGCAACCAGATAATGAAAAAAGAAAAAAGGAAATATCATGTAGTTGTTAATTTCTGCATTGTGTAATTAAACCATCTTCTTTAATGTTATTTTTTGCCAGTATCTAATTAGTGGAGCCATCTGCCTAAGAAATGCTGGACCATCTGTGAGGAGTACTGTTCTGTTCATTTTCTGATTCTTAACTAATTAACTTCTTTCTCTATGAAATGTAATAGTACATTATGTTTCTACACTTCAAAGAAGTTCATATTTAAAACCACGTTGGAATGTATACCTGTCTACATATATATGTTATGAGTATCTGTGTAGCTATAGGAAGGAGCATGGTTCTTTCAGTAGACCTGATTGTACTCTGTTAGATGAGCAGTTTCCACTGTAAGTGAAAGCCACTCATATTTTGTTGACCTGTAAGTATAACTAGTACATATCTCAGTACATTTTCATTGCCTGGTACTTTCTTGTCTGTGTTTAAATTTCTTATCTGCATTTACTGGTTGAAGTTCTAATTGTAGAAGCAGGTTAGATTAAAGTTAACTACTTAGAGTTTCAATTTATTTTTCCCTTTTGCATTTTGGAATTTTTCGTGAAGATAATAGAATAATTTAGGCTGAAAGTGAACTCCAGATGACTTGTCTCAGGTCTTGCTTTGCTGCTGCATGCTGGGCATGAAGACAACCCTTTGACACTTATTTCTTAAATGGGAGGGTCATGTGAACATTATTCACTGCTTCCGCACTTCCCTTGATTCTCTTCTAGTGTTCTTCTAAGGTGTTTGGATGAATCAGATCACATTGGATATTTTCTTTTGGTTTCTATTGTAGCTGATTTCTTTGTGTTGATGAGGTTTGCCTGCTAAAGACACAGTCATTTAAATTTTAAGCAAGATTGCTATTGTTCGTCCAAACAGAGAAGTTAGTGAAATATATTTGTTGTTCCAAAGAATATGACAAATTTGAATACTGTAATTTTTAACTTACAGATGGGTGTTGGATGCATATTTTTCTTCATTTTGAAGACAATAGTTTCATTATATAGCTTCAGTTGGAATTTGTTTTTTCTTTGGCTGGAATTTCTCTCCTTCCATTATCATTTGAAAATCCCAGGAGAGACTTTATCTGAAGTTTTTTGAGGCTCTTTACAAACATCAATGATATAACTTTTAAAACACTGATACAGTTATTTACGATTGAACTTTTACAAACAGATGCCTGCCATCAGTTTGAAAATTGATAGAATTAACTGTGCAACCAAAGCTGTGTTTTTATTCAGTCTGATTTTATGTCAAATCTGTATGAAGCTTTGTGGTCTGTGTATTTTTTACTTTTGTTTTTATTGAAGAAAACAGTATGTGTTCAAAAGTGAGCTGTGACTTTGTCATTGGAGCACATTGCGAGAAGTTCAAGTTGTGCCTGTCAATTTCAGTCTTTAGAGTTGTCCACACTGTCTTTCACGTGTTAAAAGTTTCACTATATACATTTCACACTGTTCTGCTGGTGACTGTTACATAATTTCTTCAGTCTATTAGAATGTAATTATGCTCAAGATAGGGAAATTAGAAACAAACTAAGCCAAGGCATTAATTTTATAGAGGCGTTTGAAATACCATATTGATAGCAGGATTTGTGAAAGCCATGCTGTTGTGAGTAGTGTCAGGTTGCTGTCAGAAACAGGCTGATGTGCTGCTTTAAACCCTACTCCTTAACCTGTGCAGCTACATTCTCTGTGGAGATGCTTAGAAATAGCTGATGTTCTACTACCCATTCTTCCTTTCTCTAGCACTAACATTCAAATCTCTGTTTCCTTTTTCCTCAGAGTGAACAAACTCAAGTGCCTATAATTTGGTTCAGTAAATTTTGTCACCAGTTTAAGTAGAATTATAATATTAATTAAAAACAGTACACAGAATGCTGAATGTTGTATTTTGCTGTGTGAAAAATGAAGCTGCTTCTTAAAAAATGTAGTAAAGAAAAGGTCCTAAGAGGATAAAATTTAGCTGTGTAGGCCTTCATGGCAAATCAAATATTTGACGTGGTGTGTGTTTCCTATTTGTAGCACTCATCTGAATGTCATGGAATTAACAGCAAACAGTATCAAGCAGGAGAATATGTCAATTTCATGGAAGCAGTGCATAACAGTACCATCTCTTGCATAACGGTAGCATCTCTATGTAAATATGGTTTTGCACTTGCTTTCTAAAAGAACGCATTCTGTATGTGTCTGGTCTTTCAGAATTAAAACTTTAAAGTCTTAATTTTCTACTGACGTAAAACTACATTGTTATTTTCTATTGGGACATTTTGTTTTTTCCTTATCTGCTGAAGATTCAGGACACATTTTTTTTCCACATTGAAATGACATTTAACTTGAGGAGGTTTATACCTGTCTTCCCCCTGTATATTGCCAGTAGTCTGTGTTGAATATCTGACTTTCCATTTTGTGGAAGACTCCCCCAAATTTCCTGAAGGACAGAAAAAAAGATAAGCCATATATAGAAACAGTTGTCTATAATGGTTCTTTTCATTTAATCAGCAATAGGACATATGTATGCGTTAATGAACTATATTGGGAGCCTTAGGAACCAAAATACAAGTTTGAAGTACTCAGCTGTCTTCAGATACTGTTGTAATATACCTCACTTTGCAGCCTACTCTGTTACTGTCTCTTCCAGCAGTGGAACCCAGGGCTGTAGGAGGATAAGTACACTTGATTTCAAGGATGGCACTTAGTTTTGTCACCAGCGTGTCTGTACTTATTTCTTGCATGTCCAGACAATATAACTCCTTTGACATATGTTGTCATGAACAGGGTTTGCCAGAGTGTTTGCCATTTGGTTAGCGTGCAAACATATGCATTTATGTATAGTTACAGTAGTTTATTCTGTTTTGTTTCTTGTATGTGCTGTTAAGTATAGTGTCCATAAATATTAAGAATGTTTTAATATACAGTATCTTTATTTAAATCTATGCATTTTGTGAATGTCAAAGAAAGCAAAGAAAGTTTATTTTCAGTTATGCTAATAATGGTATTAGTGGTTTTCTGATGTGGTAGTAAAATTATTAATATTTAAGATTTGAGAGGTCTAGCCAAGACATTTATCCTAACTGAAAGAACATCCACCTAAAAGCTAACAGTCTGTAATTGTTTCGAACTCAGCAGTTCTGAGCGAAGGTAATATTGGGTGTGCCACTCCTGCAGGCTCCACCAAGAGCCATATCTCTGTATTGTCACGTTATTTACTTTTTGGTTCCTTCTTTAGAAGTGTGGCGGTTGGGAAGCTCCTTAAGGAGTCCACTACAGGGGTGGATGCCTGACTTTGCTAACACTGAAAATATTGGTTTTTTTCACCTCTTTCTTTTTTTTCTATACCAGTACATCGTCTGGGTGTCTGTGATTATTTGACAGAGAAAAAGGAAAAAAAGGGAGATGCTGTCGCAATGTTCTCTCACTATGATCAGGTTTAATAAAGCATCTGCCTGACTTGTCCTAAATTTTACTTGCACTAGTAGGTGCTTGGAGTCCCCAGATTTTTCAGCCATGACTTGTTTGCAAAGGTGTGTTATATGCTTTTCTCAGAGCATGAAGAATTGTCACTTTGGCTTCTGAATTTCCTATCTCTGAAGTCTGTTGATCCTCTTTTCCAAAACTGTCAGTGCCTGAGAAATGTACTTAATTTGCTTGGTTTGTGATACTGTGTGATTTTGGCATTTCACGCCCTTCTCCTTCAAATTACTCTTTTGCTATGGACTTAGAGCCAATTGAGAGCTGGGTATATTGTCACTGAAAATTGATTAATTAATAAACATTTTATCTTTAATCCAGTATTTGTCTTCTTTCTTCTTTTGTTTTTGGCATATTTTTCTCAGTTTTGGCAAGAGCTTCCCTTCAAACTTTCATTTCAAGCACCTATATCCCACTGAGTCTTTCCACTCTGACCTCCTACTGGTAACTAATTCTGGCGTTTCTCCAGGCATTTGAAATTTTTTGGAGTTGTTTAGAAATAATATATTCAGTTCTAACTAGATACTTGGAATAATAGAATATTTAGGGTTGGAAAGGACCTCAAGATCATCTAGTTCCAACCCCCCTGCCATCGGCAGGGATACCTCACACTAAACCATATCACCCAAGGCTATGTCCAACCTGGCCTTGAACACCACCAGCAATGGAGCATTCACAAC
>JAOEHY010010011.1:0-12163 GCA_025447955.1 Psilopsiagon aurifrons
TTCCCATCCCTCCAGGAGTAGAGGGAAGAAAAAGGGGGAAGTGAGTGAACAAACTGCGTGGCTGGTTTATGGCTTAAGCCACGACAAAACTTAACAGGGGCAATTTAGATTCGATAGGAGGAAGAAGTTCTTTACTGTTAGGGTGGTGAGGCACTGGTATGGGCTGCCCAGGGAAGTTGTGAATGCTCCATTTCTGGTGGTGTTCAAGGCCAGGTTGGACATATCCTTGGGTGATATAGTTTAGTGTGAGTTGTCCCTGCCCATGACAGGAGGGTTGGAACTACATAATCTTACTGTCCTTTCCAACCCTAACTATTCTATGATTCTATGACACACTTGCTATGCTATATATCTATGTAAGTTTACTTTTCTCCTTTCCACTGAGGCCATACCAAAAAATGCTTTTATTTGTTTAGCCAATAATTGCTTCTCTGTCATATACTTATGAAACTGTTATGTATGTAACTCATAATTTATTTTATTCTGGGTAACAGAGAAATATCCTCACTTGTCTTGTCTTAGGCATCTGTGAATCAGATAACCAAAGAATGCATTAATCTTTGAGAGCATTATGTTCCCAAAAAGATACACGGGGATGTCTCAGAAAACAAAAAGAAATCTCCCTCTCAGTGGAAATGATCACAATTTTTTTTACTTCCAAATCAAAAAAATAACAAAATATTTACTGTATTTCTATATTATAAATAATTTTAACAGCACAAAAAAATCTTGAGTGACCTAATTCTAGATCAACTCCCAATATGCAAAATCTCCTCAAAAAACCCCACAAACCTTAATTTTTCAAAAGTCACTCATCAACATAGTGAATAGAAGACTAAATAATTTGGCTTTAAATTTAAAATATATTTATTTAAAAGACTTTAAAATCACAATTGTGATTCTGTAGGTATGCAAGCACTTTTTTTATATGAACACAAAGTTGTTTCTATAGTCTAAGAGATCTGAGAAGGCTGTAGTGGCAGCATTATTGCATGGAAGTTTTCCATGCCTACTTATAAACACATTTTCTACCCGGACTCTGGAATCAAGCCTAGGAGAGTTATATATAGGTCCACTACACATTTCAGTGTAATATAACCAGTTTACTACTAGAGCAATCAACACTGCAAATTTCCCCTAGGTCCTCACAAATTTTAAACTGACCAGGGCAAAGTGCTTAAAGGCTAGTAAGACACCTGAATGTAATTTCTCAAACAGGGACAAGAAAATCAACAGTGATCTACTACTATGCTTATAAAAAAAAAAAAAAAAGCATCCTTCCACAAAGCTTATCACAACGCTTATTTATGAAGAAAAGGCAACTAGTTAAAGAAGTGTAAATTTTTTATGTGAAAGTGATGAATTTTCTACCTTATCTAAAGGCATATCTAGAAGTTTTTAGACCAGTTCTTGCACTAGGTGGGGGGCTTTGGGGTATTCGGGGTTGGGGCTTAAGGTTTGCAATTGGATAGAACACTCTATCTGTAGGTTTAGCATCGGAAATAAACAACTTGAAGAAATCAACTGGTAAAATTCTTTGGAGACTTTTATTACCAGAAAACTGTGTGGAAGAATGAAAATAAAGCAAGGTGTTTAGTTATGCTTAAAGAGATTGAGGGGTTTTCAGGACTTGCACCTTGACCATTGAACCAAGAAATTCTATTTTAATAAAGCAATGCTGTGCATTGCCCACTAGATAAAGTAATAGCTGCATAGTAATGGCACAGATGTGTGATATAGAGAAGGGCAAGAACATGAATGTCAATATCACACAAATCAAGAATATTAACTAAAATGTTCATTCTCGCACATGGGGAGATACACTATCCGAGTCTGAGACATATATTCTCATATATTCTTAAAAATATAAGGAAACAAAAAAAATTAACAATTTCAAACAACAACAACAAAACAAACAAAAAACCCAGAAAACAATCTGTATTAATGCAATATGAAATAACCACTTCATTGAAAAATTAAGAGAAAATTGTAAAACAGGTAAGAATATTGTGGAAAAAATCCTCATTCATTATTACTAGCTATCTAGAAAAAGCTTGTTTAGCTCAAAGTGTTCATGAACTTAATTGTGGTTACAGACATACTTTATAGACAGTTATTCATCTCAAATGGTATAAATGCAAAATTGCTATTTTAGATTGTCTAACCTGCACACATAAGAATAAAAAGGTAGATTGTTAAGGTTTGGTTTTTTTCCATTCTGTGTGCCATAATTATTCCTGTAAAACTGCTGCTGCCTCTTTATTAGTAGTAGTATTAGTAATTGTATTAGTATTATTTATTGTTATTAATTTATTCATTTTCTATATTAATATTAAGTTTTGGTTTTGTTTATGGGGTTTTTTTTAGAAAGTCTTTCTTGATATTTTGTCACTTACAGATGCAATTTTTAAGTAAGCCAAAGGAGTGCCAGCTTAGATTTCTAATGATAACTGGTTTTCTCTGCTAGTCTATAGAGTAATGATGAAATGCATATAATTATATGCTTTCTTAAAGAGTGAATTAATGGTATTCTGCTAATTTCCTGGTTTTGTTTGGGGTTTTTTTAGGAAGATTAGGGAAGTTACTCAACATCCATTATTGAGGAGAAATACTTTTCAAATCCTAAATGTTATTTCTTTTCCAGATCTCTTAAAAACTTTCCTGTTCCATTGCACCCTGAAAATCTCAATTTAACTGTTGTTCTGAAACTTCCACTATTATAAACACTAACTCTTGTAAGTATGGTACCTACTTTGAGATTATTTAAGGTTTGGTATAACTGCCATTCGAAAAAACTATTTATAATTGAGCTGTTTGGTTTCGGGTGGGTTTTTCAGGTTTGAGGGATTTCTTTTAGGAATTTTTTTCATTTTTTTTTTTTTTTTTTGTTAATGTCCTGATGCAATTGATTTTGTTTCTGGGGTTCCAGTGGCATAACAGGTTTAGAAATCTCAGTACAGCATATGGTATGGGGTAATTCAGTGACAAAGGTCACCAAAATAGCCAGCTCTCCTACTTTTTCTATTTCATTTTGATCTCCATGCCTAAGACACCATAAATATGCAGAGGTCATACTTGATGTTACAATTTATCAGGGGCACCCAATAATATCTTAAACTGTTATTCTTCTAAGACTTAGTGATCCTGTGACTGGATAGATATGGGGGAAATATGGAAATAAAAGCATGGCAGCACATTTTTTCAGTTTTGCATATTACTGTTTCATTTAGCCCCATTTAAGGTATGCTTAACTTTGCTGAACTATAAACTAGACTGTTAATTTTTGATTTGAAGGTCTATTTGTCTTTCTCCCTCTCTTCCACAAAAAAATGTAAATTCATGCAATACTTACAAGCCTTTATTGTCAGTATTAGAAAAAGTTGTCACTAACTTAGAAGTGATTCTGATGAGTAAGTGGCATTTTATCAAAGTGAAATGAGAGTGATTCCAGCATAAGGCTGTTTGAAACAAGTAAATAGAGTATGTCTGTCTGTAGCCCAGAGCTAAAGCACTTTTCTACCTCCTGAGTACCTCTGGCAGCAACCTACGTTTGCTGCTCTCCAATCAGCATCAGCAAATGTAATCACTTAAACTTCATCCTGCTGTTCAGATCAGTTATCTGGATAAAAGGCAGTAGAGATCTGTCTTAATCCATGTGGGACACACTTGATGTTTTCCCTAGAGTGGACATGGTTTCTCTTACTAGCATTATCTGCTTTCTGTTTCTTACACTAGCTCTTTATCTGCTTCTGTGTCTCATAAAGAATACTTGCAAGCTTCTATCTTAAGCAGGTACCAATTATGTAGAATTAAGCACAGGCTGTTGAAAATTCAGTCACAGCATTTGTATTGTCATTTTCAACATTGCTTTTCTTGCCTTGAATTAGGGAGGATGTGAAATAAGCAGCAGTTTTCATTTGCATTTACAAGACTGTATTTTTCTTAGTGCTCCAGAAAAATACCAAGTCAGGTTAGCTGCAAAGTACAAAACCTATTTGTCAAAGATGAGATCTGTATGTAAATGGTAAAAGTCCTGTTTGCATACAACCCTGCATATGTGTATGAGCAAAAGTTGGTTTCTGTCACTACAGCTCAAATCCAGAGTGCAGCATTCTTTGTGAGGAATCGTGCTGAATGAAAGCTGAGTGAGAAACTTGCTCATGAGAAAAATCTATCATTCCAGAAAGTAGCTTGGAGTCTAGGTACACCCCAGTCATTCCTTACATTATCGGAAATACAATTTTGAGTAGGCACAGATCTGATGTCTCATACAAAAGGTAAACATAGGGCCATTTGTCTGACTAAGTTGTTTGGAAATATGCGACTCCACGGCAGTACTATTACCTTACTAGTGACTGCTTACTAGTGTCTTTAGCTATCCTATAGGGTGGATGCTATCACACCTTAACTTGTAAGTAAGTTAGAACAGAAAATTGCAAAAAAAGTATCTGACATATGCTTACTTTCCATATTTGCATAATGATCATTTGGTGTATCTTCTTGTCTGTTTGTTGGTACTACACATCAGAAGTTGAAACAGCCAGAACTATTCTTTTTTTATACAGCCTCTTAAGGATTTCATGCTCATGTAAATTTAGATCTCACATTTCTCACCTATTCAGTGGAGAACATGTGAAGATGGGTATTGTGTAAAGTGAAGTTTTGGCAAGGTATATTCTTTTGTTTAAATTTTTTTCTTGGAGGTATTATAATAAGAATAAATCTTAAACACATGAAAAATAGTTACTAACTTTTTAATAAAAATAAAAGCATTTGTTATCTTTAGCTAATTATGAATTGCTGCAGGATTGCTAGAATGCAAAGGTCTGGTTTAGAGTGAGAAACTAAACAAAAATTGTTAAAATCACTTGCCCCCAGCTGCTTAGCAACCTGATGAAAGCTGTAGGAAAAAGGCAAGTCCTTTTGAATCCTTTCTCAGTCCACTAAGAAAGAAAATTTTTCCTCTTCTTCTTTCAAAACACTGCTAAACCACTTGAAACCTGAAAATTTGACTGATTATATTTTCATCTCCTGTTCAACCTTGCGGTTCAACTTCTTTTCAACAATTTGACCATCCTAAGCACTGATAACTGTTTGAACAGAGTGCACAGGACACTCAGAAGCAAATCCCAGAGTTTATTTCAAAGTATCCAGCTTGCACCATATCTTGAAAATACAATTCTTGTAAAAGGAAAATCATTACAGAAACACAAGTGCTCTGGGAACAGAGTTGGGGGCACGTGGGGTTGTTTGCAGTAGAAGCAGAAAAGAATTTTAAATCAAAGTACAACACCCTCAAAGAGAGGGTAATGAGGAAAGTATATGCAGTGTCTGTGCTTTGCCTGAGAATATTTTGCTAGTTTGCTCCTTCATCTGGGAGATTGCACCCTTGCATTTTCTGTATAGAAAATAACTGAAGTACAATATGCAAGCACCTTAGAGGGTCATAATAGGTAAGGATTACTTTTGTATTCTGACAACCCTTACACAGTTACATCCACAGCTCTGAGCTCTCACTTCTTAAATTTCCACCAGATAAATTCGGTCTATATGGTCAATGAATAATATGTCTTTTAATAGACTTTAAATTAGCCAACAAGGGCAGTAAACATACTGAACTACAGGGATAAAGGATTTAGTTCATTGAACTCTGACCAGGTAGTTCTTTGGTTGAAGAGAACTTTCCTGAGCTTTTGTCACAACTTCTTCAAAACCAGCAAAATAGGTACTGTGGGCAGATAAAGAATTAGTTTGAGTTTAAAATAAATGAATTCACTCTTGTCCAAAATTTTATAAGACTGGAAGGAGAAGAGATGGAGATCCTTGCCAAGATGTTTTGAAGGCATTCTACTATCTGAAGTGTCAGAAATAATCTCAGTAAAGAGACCATGAGGTAGAGAGAATTTAAAGGGTCCAGATAACGCAAGAAGTACAATATGGCTACATATGTTCCCTTTTCAGTACATTGAAATTAATGAGAAATACTTACTATGCATGACTATGTACCAATAAAATGTTATTAGGAATTCTAGCAAATAGATTGACTCATATTTGTCAAGCCTGTCTGACTAAATTTATAGCATTATGTGGCAGCATTCCTTTTAGTTAATGGACATGTGAGCAATCCAGCCTTTGACTTAGCCTCACTCGAGTAGTGAGCAAAAGGCTTGTTAGGGCTTTGCAGGCCGAAGAGAAGGTTAGCTGAAGACAGTGTGTGCTGCCAAGAAGAGGCAGCCGGCTTGCAAGAGACCTTGACCAGGATGTCACCTAGCTGGATCAGCTAGAGCTGCTTGCCAGACAGCAAACCGCAAGTTGCAAAAAACAGGAGAGACTCCCTTAGCTTGCTGCTCTGAACACTTATGGACATTTTCATAAACTGCACCAATCACTGAGCTGTTGCTAGCACTCACCTAGGAGAAGTTAACCAATCACATATTATCGAATGTTCTAGTGTTCTGTAAGTTTTCTATAAAACGGACGCCTGTGCACAATAAATTGTTCAGCGTTTGATCACATTGATCAGAGATTGCGCTGTTCCATATCCCCCGCAGCATTATTCTCCTATAGTTAGATGTGGATGCTAACAGTCAAAAAAAAAAAGATACTTAATGAAATTTTGCTTTGTAGGAAATCTGTCAGATAGCCCATACATAACTACTATTTCTGGGCTTTATATAATCTTCCAGTTTTATTTAACATGCAATAACTGTCTCATAAAACCAGAAATTAAGTATCTATTAGAGATGCTTCGTTTGCTTCAGCTACCTAATATCAAACTTCTTCACACTTTTTAAAGGCTATGTAAGAAGACTAATTACTATATTTTTTAAAAAAAATCTGGTCCATTTAATTTTATATAAGTATTGAATCACCTTCTCTTTTACATGTCTTCACTTTCCACTTTGGCCTCATGGTTCTTCTCTCCTTGGCTGCCAGTCAGGATATCACAGCCACTGTGGGCTATGAACTCTCAGCCAAGTTTAGTGAAGTTCTTCATAAAAAACTTTGAATCTCTGCTGTGTATTAATATATACCACCATCAATACCTGTGGCATATAAATACATCATTTTTTGATCATGTCTAGAGAGAGATTGTGAAGCTGAGCTGGTCTGACAACTATACCATAAGTCATGGCTTATTGATAGCTTGAGGAGTAAACTGCATCTTGAAGGCAAGTATCCTTTGTCATGGTATGAATCAGTTATTACATGTATCCCTTTGTTATTAAACATATTTTTTGTCATGCATTCACACTATTTTCTTCCCTTTAAAGATATTCTAAGTTTTTCAGGGATTAAAAAAGGGGATTTAAATGTTCTCCTCCCCAAGTTTACTGACTCTGACTAATTCTGGAACAAGTCAGTACAACACAGAGAGAAAATTTGATTCACAGTTTCAGTACATATATTTCCATGAAATTAAGGAGCATTTGGGATTCATTTTAGATATCTCCTTACCATTTTTTATGCAAAATCTTTTAAAAGACAGAATACATGTCTTTATGCAACTTCAGTGGAAGTTGAATATAATCTTTGCAGCCAATACAATTAGATATCTGAGCAAAGCTTAAGCACCGTTTAGGTCAGTTATTAATTCTTAAATGCTATTTATATTCAAATTACTGTTTGATGTCACAAAAAATTGACCATGTTGTATGTATTAATAAATTGTTTTTTATTTATAACATTCTTTATGGAAGTATTAAAAATTTGCCTGATTTGATTCTCTCACAGTTGGTCTGAATTCTGGTGAGAATACTGCTGGCTTGGGCAGAATTAAAAAAAAAAAAAGTTAAAAAAGTTTAACTCAAACATAAACTTTTCTGGTTAGAAAATGGCTAAAAAGTAAGGGAGCTGTAATATATTTGGCCTCAAATCAAAGAAACTTCCAGGCATCTATTTTAATCAGCCATCAGTCTTGGTGGTTTTTTGCCTAGAAAACTGTGATTAAAGTTGAATGTGAGTTAGTATGAGAATCCTAAATTAGCATTCAGCAAGAAATAGTAGAATATGGGAAGACTCTTCTGGAAAGAATTAACTTACCACTCTTCAGCAGCACAAGGAGAATTCTGTGAGCTAGTTTTGATTGATCAAAAATAGAGAAGGAAGGTTTTACTGCCGACTCACTTAAACCTGTGGTCAAAAAGTAAATTTAGTGGCCATTGTTGATATTTTTCATACTCAAAGGACACAAAAGATCCACTACTTTTTCTCACTTTTGAGAAACACAGACATGTACACACGCACACACATGCACACAAATATATATTCCACATATGACTGTGCACTGAGGACTGAAATAAAGACTACATGCTTATGAGAACTACATCTAGGGCTTCCTTCAGGCTGAAATATTTTCAGAAAGCTGGCATCATCAGGATGGGGGGTGAGGATTGAGCAAACAGTATTGAGAGAGAAGTGTTTGCTGACAGGTTGACAAAAGTACACGTAGCCTTTCCTTTTACAGGGGAGAGGTTAGGCACTACACCACCACAGCAGACAAGACCTTGGGGTATTACACAGCTATCCATTAGCAGCTTTCACAGTGATGAATGGGGTCTTAGAAGATGCCTTGCAGAGAACTGGCAAGAGAGAGAAATAGAAAGGAGGAGAATTTCTCATATATCTGCCCCTTTCCAATTCAGATTGGGTGAGGCAGGCGATTAAAAGATAAAGTCTTGGGCCATCTAATGAAACCCATCTGCTTCTACTCTCTGCTGTCAAGTCAGAAAGGCTCTCAGAAGCTCAAGGAGCATGAAAAGTTGTTTTAATCAGAACTTACACTTGAGCAGAAACATCCTTGTACAAGCACTCAAGGGGCTCTGAGGACAATATTCTTACTGTGGAGTTTCTGATTTATGGATATAACTTACTTAACTGATGCTCAGACTTCAAAATACCCTCAGTTACATTAAGCAAAATTAGGGATTCAATAACACCTGATGAATTAGAGTATAAGGAAAAAAAAAGCTAAAATTGTCACCAGATACTTACCTTAACAGGAACTAATTCAGTAGCTCTTTACGAGCTTTCTTCCAAGTTCTTTTAAGACTTCTAATACTGGCTGAAATGTATGCAACATGTCTTTTTCTGTCTAGTGATGACAAGCCTCATTCAGAAGATTGTTAACAATGAAATTAATAAATGTATCTTTAAATTGAAACTTTTCTCAATCTTTCATAATAGCCAGGAGGAAAAACTTTGCAGGATATTTGGCAGCATCAGACTTTGTGCTAAACAGGATGAAACCATTACAAATTTAACTGTTCTCTTGAAGGTAAAAAAAATAAGAAAAATAGAGACCTCCACAGCATCGGGAAATGGAGGAGTTTACTCTATGTAGAGATCTACTTCACAGCAATGTAAAGTTACATTTTCACTAAGGTGTGAATGCAAAATGATGAGCAGCATTTCAGGTGAAGTGGCTACTTTAGTCTTTTCATGTTTATTCATGTATGCTAGTCAAGTGAGACATGGGCATTTCTGAGAGCCATGATGAAAGGCTGCCTAGTATTTCAGAAGATATGTGGTTGCCTTGCACCTACATTTATGGCATTGTTTTTTCAAAGCCTCAGTCAGTCAATGGAATACAGTAGTATTTTCAGAAGTACAAAATTTTCATAATTAAATCTATTTATGGATACAACACAGAGTCATTCTTCCTAATCTTCCTGTGACTTCCTATGTAAATACTGCCAGGCTTACTCAAGGCCAAAGGATTTAGTTACTCACTTGACTGAAAAGCATGTCAATGCAAATTCAGACTGATACACCCGCATGCAAATCTCCAGGGCTTCAGCAAGTTATAATTCAGCCACAGTATTAACAAAACAAGATGGCACTTATGCAAAGAATCAGCTGAAAGGTTATTTTTAATTTTAAATTTCTGCCTCTGTGCAGCTGGGTGTAGCAAGATGGGGCACCCTTCCCCATTAGCCAGGCCTTTGGAAACCAGGCAACGTACTGTACAGCACTCTACTCTGTGCTCTGTGTACATTTCACAGTAAATTTGTCAGTGTTAACCCTGAAAGAAAATGATTTTCTGGTGTGGTGGAATGTTCTTTTTTAATATTAGGATATCAGATATTTTTGGCTCTGACAATTGCAGCAAATTAGTCCTGACTGTATAAAGGCAAGGTTCTGTGCAAATTTGGGGATGGTAATAAGGCTCTGCTGATTGCCATCAGTCCTCACCTCCAGTACTGCCTAGTCCTGAGCTGAAGTCAGATCACCTTAATTCTCAGCTTTCTAGTTCTCAACCATTTAGCTGCTCATATAATATCCTTGTAGACACCCTCTAACAGACCCATTTATTTTAAAGACTTGACTTTGTGTACTCCTGTTTGATCAAGATAAACTTAACGACTATTCCTCTTTATTAAGGGCTGTACAGAAACCTCCCACAGCCAAGAACTGGTATTGTTCCTGTGAAGTCAGCATCCTCTGTATGAGGCCTCCATATTAAAGTCTGTAAATATGAAGAGGTTGATTTCAGCACTCTGGTAGGCCTGACTGCCCCTGCCTGACCTCTTCTGGGGCTTCGCCACCCAGTCCACAGCCTAGGCACACAGCACATGTCAGCTTCTCAGGGCCATCAGTCCCTGTTCCAGCAACACTGTAGTAGGGCTGCTCTGTACCTCCCAACAGCCCTGTTGTGGTCCCTAAGAAGCCAGGCTCACCCACAGGCTAACAACCCATATGGTCCTGGACCATTTCTGTCCCCAGGGATGTACCTGATGTTTGGGGCTGGGTCTGCCTTCAGTGCCCCCAGCTGCCCTGATCCTAGCTGTGGCAGTGGGATGGACCCTGGCTATTAGTCCCTGCCCTGCCACCTTGGGGGGAATCCCTATGGATGCCCAGAGAAAGCAGCCTAGTGCCCTAGCAATGTTCTGAACACTGGGTCAAAATCTCTGAGAGAATTCATAGAATCATAAAAAAATTAGGGTTGGAAAGGACTGCAAGATCATCTAGTTCCAACCACCCTGCCATGGGCAGCAATGCCTCACACTTGACCATGTCACCCAAGGCTCTGTCCAACCTGGCCTTGAACACTGCCAGCGATGGAGCATTCATAACTTCCCTGGGCAACCCATTCCAGTGCCTCACCACCCTTACAGGAAAGAACTTCTTCCTTATATCCAATCTAAACTTCCCCTGTTTAAGTTTGAACCCATTACCCCTTGTCCAACCACTACAGTCCCTAATGAAGAGTCCCTCCCTCACATCCCTATAGGCTCCCTTCAGATACTGGAAGGCTGCTATGAGGTCTCCATGCAACCTTCTCTTCTCCAGGCTGAACAGCCCCAACTTTCTCATCCTATCTTCATACAGGAGGTGCTTCAGTCCCATGATCATCCTCGTGGCCCTCCTCTGGACTTGTTCCAACAGCTCCATGTTTTTATGCTGAGGACACCAGAACTGTACACAATACTCCAGGTGAGGTCTCACGAGAACAGAGCAGATGGGCAGGATCACCTTCTTCGACCTGCTGCTCACACTCCTTTTGATGCAGTCCAGGATACGGTTGCCTTTTTGGCTGTGGGTGCACACTGCTGGCCAATGTTCATTTTCTCATCGTCCAGCACCCCCAAGTCCTTCTCTGCAGGACTGCTCTGAATCTCTTCTCTGCCCAACCTGTAGTTTTGCCTGGGATTGTCCCTGACTTGCACTTGGTCTGGTTTAACTTCATGAGGTTGGCAACTGAGAAGAGGCCAAGGCAGTAAACTCAAACATTGGAAGTCAGCTGATTATACCTGTGAATCGTTAGGCTCGAAGTTTTGGCCTAAGGCAGCTAGCACTGTCCCAGACATACTCTGGATGTTAGCCGTTCCCAGCAGACAATTTGCGTATTTCTGCCCTTTTCTGAGGTGTGAGAGTAGATAACAAAATTTATACTAGCTCAGCATGGTCTCTTTGTAATCTCAGGTCAGAGAAAGTTCAAATCACACTTAAGTTATGTAATACAACCAAGATACACTCTCCATTCATAATTTGAGCTTAATTCAGCCCAAATGATTTTCCTGGACATCCAGTTTCTGAAGTCTATTGGACATAATTTGAGTATTCTGCCCAAACCCCAGCGGCCACCAGGGAAAACCTTGAGACACTAAGTGTGACTAATAAATATATATATATATATATATATATATATATATATCAGTCA
>JAOEHY010010011.1:12263-34687 GCA_025447955.1 Psilopsiagon aurifrons
CATAAACATCTTACAGATCCTGAGGCATGTGAGATGCCACTTAAATGATAACAAATGTGCAACTGAATCCAGACCATTTGCTTACAAGACCAACCTGTTCAAACACCCTCACAACACAGAGGTTCCTGCAACACATCAGCTTTTGAAAAATTTGACAGAATTTTAGTTAGGGAAGGTACATCACACAGCTATAATCATTAATCTTCTGAAGAACATTGTTTCAATATATAAACTTCTAAAATCTTGGGACAAAATTCTGTAAATCAGCATCTGTGTGTAACACAAATGCAGCTGTCATCACTTGAAATATTTCGAATAAAAAACACCAAGGTTAAAATTAAGCGGTTCAGATGGTGCATATTGTAACTACTGCTTTCATTTCTCCTCGTACTCTGATTCATCCCAGCATGCTTATATTACATTGCAGGACACATGAAAGTCATTTTTATGCACTAATGTGGAATCCAAGTCAAAGCCTTGTGAAATTAGTTGGATACTTTTATTTCCCAAAAAATTAGGTTATGTGGCAGTGAATGTCTTAAATATTAAGTTAGGAAGAAACAACATGCAGAAATAGTCAGTTTTATTTTAACTGGATAGCTTTGACTGTCTCTGCATTTTGTGTGCATTTCCATGTTTATGATTGCACATTTTAATTACTCTGCAAATGCCTGGAGCCAGAGGCAGACACTTCAAATTACATCAAAATAAATGAATATCAGCAGTAACGTTCATTGCTTCTGCTGGATACACAGACTGGCAAAACACACATGTTAGTATAATCTGCATATTTGAGCAACATACCTTTAAACTCTTAAATAGGCTGAAAATTAGCTTTCAAATTACAAAGCCTGGATTCAAAGTGGTTTCATGAGTTTGCCCCAGCAAACGAGTGTGAAAAGGAGAGTGAAATAAGAGATGAGGTAGAAAGGGACTTTGCTAGTGTTACCAGCTCTTCACCAGAATTAGGCTGGACACTATCATATTGTCCACAACTGGTTTTCTGTGGACTGTTTAGCTAGTTCAACAGGAGGTGCTTTAATTTTTTCCTCCAGTTTCTCACAGATGGATTGATAGACTCTGAAACCAAACTGAAACTGCACCTTTCCTGTAAGCTTAGCACTGATCTGTCTCCAGCTACTTCAGCAGTTTGTGATTGCCATATGGGTGGCATGCAAGTTTCTGAGTATTCAGAGGCAAAATAAACAAAGAAGAAAAAAAAGCCCACACTTTTGAGAACATACTGCCACTAATCACAGATCAAAATATTTTCTAGTAAAGACATTGTTGATTTCAACTGCTCTTTCCTCTCCTTTCCCTGCTCCAGTACGTTTCATTATCCTATAACTGAAAGAGGTTGATGACATTACAATTGTGGCAGCCATGTCATTTTATTGAAATGTTCATATCCTCTTTTTTTCTTTTGAAGGACAAAATATTGAAGCTATTTCCCTCCTGTTTGTTTGGGGTTTTATATATTGTTCCCAAAAGGCAAGTCAGTGTGTCTCTTTCCTATGCTTCTGGCCAGCTTGCCACAGCTTTCATTTCTCTTCAGAGAATTCTAGCTGGCAAATTCATATAGAAATTCTGCAACTTAAAGACATTTGTCATTAGGCCACAAATGGCACCATCGGGAGATTTCTTCTCCTATCTTTTTGATCATTCATTCTTTTTTTTTTCTCAGTAATGTTTCTAAAAAAGAATATTTTACTGCTTTTTTTACTTTTTTTTTTTTGTTGTTGTTGGTGGTTTTTTTCTTTCAAAACCAAGCAACCAAATAAAAAAACTAATCAAAAATGTTGGACAGAGCATTAGCAGGTTACTCTTTATGTACCTGCTCAGACTTCAGATATGAGAGCAGAGCTGAGAAAGGACAGAGAATTAAAAAGGAAAAATGAAAATATTTACACTTAAGTTAGACCACAATCTAAAGGTTTGTCACACCTAACAATAGAAGAACCAATGTTCCTAAAATGTGAAAACATTCCTGCAGTGTCAGACCTTGGCAGGACTGTGAGGAAATAATATAATCTTGTTTTCCACTTATGCTGGCTAGCTCAGTTTGGCATGCAGTAATCATTAAAAGAACCTGGCATTTCACAATATTTGGTAAATAAATGAGGCTTTGCGGATTTTTTTCCCCTTTTAATTTTTTTTTTTTTTTTTCTGGGCATATAAACGTGCTATCAAATGTGACTGAGAAATTATATTTGCATGTACACACCTATACAAGATTTTTTTTTTCTGTCCTGTAGCTACTACAGCTATTGTAAATTCACACTGTGAACATGCATACATGCTTATATTCAAGCACAGTTTTGATGTCACACATGTGTGTACTATAGTTAGGGCAAGGTTATGAGCTTTTACTTGGCTTGAGCAGCATAATGGGAGCTGGGACTTGACCTTTTGCATAGGAACTACCCATTTAGTAGGACACACAACCAGCCAAAGCCTTTCTTTACAGTTATCCAAGAGAAGAGAGAGTATTCAGATGAGGTACACCCAATAGTCAAAGCATTGAAAGTAGCATGGGTTCAAGTAACTTAAGATTCCTGAAAGAACTGAGAAAACAGGCAGAATTTTAGTGTTTATGCTTATCAACATGACAGCAGGATTTAGCAGGATTCTGAGCTCCCTCTCACATATGCACACACTAACTCTAAACCTATGGATATCTAGTTTTTGACAGAATCTATCCAGGTGTCTAAAGTACTTTTGTTTTTATGAATAAGTGCCCCCTTTGGAACAGAATTAGGCTACTTCCCAAACTCAGACCTCAGTATGGTCAAATTAGGGTTTTTCACATTTGAGGCAAGGCTTGAGCAAGGATAACCAATCCACAGAACATCAATTTCTACAGAATAATTGTGTTCCCCATTGGTGGGAAAAAATATAATACTTTCCCTTCTCTTATTGCTCTAGTATATTAGTACAGTGATTAGTAATACCACACAAAAATTCACAGAACCACAAAGTCTGTGATTCTTTGGAGATTGTCTAGTCAAACCCAACCTACTCAAGGAAGGGTCAGCAACAAAACATTGTTCAGAGCCATGTTCCCTTGGATTTTTAATATTTCCACGGACAGAGATTCTCTAAAGTCTCTTGCTGACTTACTCAATTGTTTGGCCCTCCTTTGCAAAAAGGTGTAAAAGGAAAAATCTGTACTTAAAAGAGGATTTTCACTTTTGAGAGTTGAAGGTGCAGAAACATTCAACTTTTTGCTCCTCTCTAATAGTTAATTTTCACCCTGACAAAATAGGTATAATGTAGATGACTGATCGGTGACCTGGACAGAAGTCTCTGTTTTAAAAGAAAATTAACAGTATCTCCCACACCAGCCTTCCCTCTTCCAAAACAGTAAAATAAAATCTCTTACCAAGAAAAAAATCCATTTCTGAAAATAACTTTTAGATTAAATTAAAGTTGGTCAGAAATTTGATGTCCAGAGTTTTAGAGAGTTAAGTCATCACTGAAAAAAATCAATGAGGAGTCCCCTAATTCAAGCTTCTCCACCTAGTCACCTCAACCCTAATCTGGAAGACACATTCTTAGGTCAAGATCTGCCACGTTCTTTTCTTGGCTTCTAAGGTGAGACTTGTCAAAATGATGCCAGAACATATCAAAGTGTATATTCATATAATTTGGAACTGGAAAATGCAGTGATCTTAGAGACTCCTTTCACATAGATCATTAAACAGCTGTAGGAAAGTAACAGTCTGAGGTCATTGTTACCTTGGAATGAAAGTAGAACAGTCATCTGTGATAGAAAATAAAAAGCTCTATATTCTATTGTTACCAGGGCGAGTTACTTTTGTCTTTACTCCAACTCTCTTTTCTTAGCTGTCACCAAATTTCTAAAATTTACAGGATGATTCCTGAGAGTCTGTTTTACTGCTGGATTGACACCGTCTACTGTTAGAGGAAAGATATAAGGTAACCTTAATTTTGGAAAAATAAAATATATAAGAAATAAATAGAATTTAAACAAACACTCAAAGGATTTGTGCTTTCTTTCTACATTTCAATTTAGGATTTGGCAGAGGATGTTTTGATTGACACCAGTGATTTTTTACTAGGCTACTTTTGGTGATGAGGTCATATAGTTCTACTCCAAAAGCTATAAGAAGTATTCAGGGTAGGTAGAATAAGACATATGAGAGAAAGGCTCTATAAATAGTAGGAAAAAGCTTGCTAGTACACTAAAAAAATCGTCTATCAAACCCCCTTTATAAATATAAAGCAAATCTAGCTTTTGTTCACTTAGTCTAGACATGTTGTGCGTGTGATGTAGAATTGCCCCTCCACATCTGGATTCAGACTTGTAATCACAAGCTATGGTGTAGTATTTATAGCAGGGCTTTGTTGTTTGTGGAATCAGCTTTGGGAAAGAAAGCATAAATGTTTTTTGCTCTTGAAAATAATAAAATCTGGGGAGAAAAAAGGCAAGAAAAATCTGGGGAGAACAACACACACTGACATGACTCAAACCAAATAGACTTGTGAAAATGATCTTAATGAATGAGAAGATAAACTCATACCTAAAGACTTGTGCCCTTTATGGACCTATATTTTAATTCTTCTTTCCACTGTCATCTTCTCATCATATGGACCCTAGGTATCTCTTATTTACCTTTCCACTGCCAAGGGTTCCATTTATTCTCAGTGCTTTCTTCCATAACTATTACCTGTCTTTTTAATCCCTGCTACCAAATCTGTCATTCCTTTCATACGACCAGCAAATTAAAATGCTTCAGATTAAGAATAAGGCCTTGTTCAATCAATTAATGTAAAAACTGGTTGAAATTATTGTGTAGCAGACCAGTAAGAAAGAAAATGTTGAATCTTAATGCAGTAGAAACATCAGAGGGTGAAATAGTATTTATTGTGAATGTTCATGTACTTTTTAAAATTCCTTATGCAGAAAAAAAAAAAAAAAAAAAAGAAACAGTAAAATATCCAACAGCATAATTGATGTTTGCCTGAAAAATAAAGGATAAAATGTATTTTTGTGCTCCTACGACTTGCACCTATTTTGTTACATTAATAACATGCAGGGTGCCCTAGATGCTGATTTAAGAATTAAAATAAATGCAAACAATCTGAGACAAAAATTCTCTTCTAGGAGCAAAGCAATGTATAACAGCTCTGAAACTTCATCTCATGTTCCCTGAACTCCCACAGACAATCTCGATGTCAAACAACCTTGAGGATCTCAGCAGTAAATTTGAATCTTGTAATATTGATTTCATGGGTACATTCTCTGCAAACAAATGTAGCTGGTCTGATTTGTGATTATATCACTTCTTTGATACTTTTTTTTTAAATAGTTCCTCAGCATGAAGACTATGGGAGAGAAGTAAGAAAAAGCTACCCAATATATTTAAATGTTAATAAATTATTAAATAATTTATGTTTACTTTTTTTTTTTTTTCCCATTGGTAGAACAGACATTAAACTGTGTGAAATATGTGGGCTGCTGTTTCCAAGGAAACAGCATTTGAATAAACAAATTGAAGAATTTGGACACACCACCCTTCAAAATAAGGACAACACGAAATCAAATCTTTTTTTACTTTTATTGCTCAAGGAGAGTGAATCATGGGAGCATTCAGTCAGGGCTTATTTAAGTCTCTGCAATAGGTTTTTTGGACTTGTATTAATAACAATAATAATATAGGCACTTTGATTAGCTTTCTTTACACCTGAGTGACATGCAGATACATTGGTCCCAGCTTGCAACATGTCAGAACTGGAAATTAAGTTATGTGAATATGAGTTAAGTAGTAAGAGAGCTAAAATCAGTGGATTATTGTCTCTCAATTACCCTGTTAATTAATGATCATATTTCCCATAATAAAATACTGATCATCCTGAACACGTGTGGGAGAATCTAGAGTCATTGTCAGGAGAACATTTACACCTTTCAGCGTCCCCTCTGTGTGACAAGGAGGCAGATTGAAAGCTCTGGGAATATCCAATAGGAGTTGCATCAGTGGGTCACTGTACATGTCTCATCCATGTTCTTTCTCATTCATCTGAATGACTGGAAGGAGATAATATCTTTTTCAGTGCTGCCAGCTCTCAGCAGTTCTAAAGGGGACAGACCACTGGAGCAAGGTTGAGAAGCATCTTGTGTTGCCTTGTAACACTCAGCTTAAAAACTAGCAGTGAAATCCAAATCTCTTTCCCTAAACGTTACTGTCTTGAATTTTGATCCCAGTACTTTTCAATGAAGTAACTCCATTAAATGTAGATTTCATAAACGAAATGTGACTTCTCTCCAGATTTCTCAGCCATGGTTCAATATGTGTCTATGTATTTTTGCAGCTGATGTCTCAGTTGGGCTGATTGGACTTACTAAGGCCTTTGTGTGCTACTGTGAGAACTGTCATGAATCTTTCATGGTACAGAGTGGCAACAGCATAGTGCAATGAGCATTACCCTAAACTAAATCAGTGCTTATAATGTTAAAGAAAATCACACTAACTTTTGGTGAGTCCATACTGATTTAGCTGGTCAAAAAATCAATAGTTTCAAAATGTCTAAGAACAGGTGAATATATTTAGCAAGGCAGTTTTCTGCATGAGGACAGCCAGTCCAAACTGCCTGCAAAAATAAAAGGTTGATATCAATGACCGAAGACCTTGTCTGCACCACCATTCATAGTCACCAGCACATAATTGTACCCTATTAAGCTTAATCTGTTTAGCATTCTCAAATCCATCAGCAAAACAGAGTGTTTAGATAGGACTATATTGTCTTTTAATCTGATATACTTTCCACTGTAATGCTATCTCAAAAACAAAGGAAACCTTTTCTGCACAATTCAATCTTCACATAAGATTTCAGGTTCAGTTTGGTTCATGGTATGAAACCATTTACTTAAGTCAGAGAAAGCCAGAGAAGTATCATCATCTTCATATTGATAAGTTTTAAGGGTTGGCCTCCATCACTCAAATCTCAAACACATGCAATTTGGATCAATATGATGACATACTTAATGGTGCATCCAAGTATGTAGAATTCACTGCTTTCACAGAAAATTGAAAGTATTGCTGTGATGATTGCTTTACTGAACAGGACTGAAATGATTGTGGGTACAGCTCTATTGACTGTCTCATTAAAAATAGCATACTGATAATTTTAAGGACTCATACAGCATTAAAACATGTTCTACTTTTCTACTTAGGAGCCTAATATTTCCCCTGAGGTAAGCTGGACAAAGACGGCTCAAAAGAAACAAGCACAAAGAGGATCAATGCTTAATTTAGACATACAAAATAGTTAGCAGAAGGTGTGGTCCTATAAAATTCATAATACATTAAATTTTTTTTTTCTTGAAAGAGAAAGAGAAACAAATTGCAAATTTGCAGCTAATAGTAACTCAGAAAATAGAAGTGCATTGACCTGGTTTTAGGGGGGGCTGATAAGCACCTGTAATATTTATATTGACTGTCTCAAGAGCAACTGCTACATGAACTTTAATATGGGGACAATGTGATGATGAATTCTCTTTGTACTTGCTACTAAAAATAACAGCAATAGACAAAGCTGTAACAATTTTTTCCAACTTCCTTAGAAGAGTGCTTTCTTCAGCTTCCGGCTTATAGAAGAAGGAACATATGATTTTTTGCTAGAGATGTGACAGAACACAAAAATTTATTGAATTTCTACTTGTAGCCTATTAAGTTCTTTGGAACTTAGACTGTATTTTACATGTCAATCAAATAAAATCTTTCCCAAGTTTAAAAATACATTTTTTCTCCCCTTCCTACCTTCGCCCATGCAATATTGAGAAGTTGGCTGTCTTTTCATCTTTGCACAGAACAAATGAGAACTCTTCATGGCTTTCATCTGTTGGTTTTTAACCTACTACGTAATATGGCTTTTAAAAGTAAGTTTTGAAACAGTGAATGGTTTCAAGTAAACTTCTTCCACAAAACTGGGAGGAAAAAAAAAGTACTGACGACTGTAAAAGGCAGGAATTTTGAAGAATATTTATTGACATTTTCAGAAGAATGTTTTCTACATTGCATAGTTTAGGAAATGAGGGCACTGCTAAACAAAGGCTGTAAACACAGGCATCAAAGGAATGCTTTCAGAAAAAAAAAAAAAAAAAAGAGAAAAGGAAAGAACAAGGAATTGCCTATTGAAAAGATATATAACCATTGTTCTCATTCTAAATATTCTTAAGACTCCTGGGTTTATAATAATCTAGTTAGGTCTAGATGGTTTATAATAATCTAGTTGGGTCTGTCATGCTTGGTATAACATCAGCTTGTCATAGGTATTTCTCTGACTCACGTGTACTGCACTGAAGGTCACTCTGGGAGTTCAGTGCCTCAAGAAAATTCCACTTTTCCTTAGACGACAATCTTTTGCTTTGTCCACTTTCAATCTCAAATGTTTTCATTCTTTTTCCCTGCTAATTTTTTAGCTGGAAAGGTCTTCTTGAACTCTAAGATTCTATTTAGTTCTGCATAGAGATGGAAGTCTAGAATTTTGATATGTGGAGGAGTCAACAGGAGGCTTGGGTAAACAGTAGGTTTTTAGATTTGTTAGGAACTGTAGAAGGTTTTGTGCAGAAAGAACTGTAGTCGAAAGAAACCAGCGGCACCTTACTCATTCTGGTAAAAAGCTAAACCAAATCTAAAAAGCTCCTAAAATATTATTAAAATCAGAATTTAAAATAAAGAGAGTTCTTGCACAAGAACAGATACCCTGACACAATCTGCAAAAGTGATATTAAAGTTTATGCTAACTGCACCCCTCAGAGGAAAGAAATCAACAACGTAAGCATGATACTTTATATATAGAACATTCAACATCAATCAGCAAAACGGGTGCAGAATTTGTTAGTGCTTCCTTACCTATGCTAGGAATCGGGATACTAAGATATGAAATTATTACAATGCTTGGAATCAAAACAGCAACCCTGACATCTCAGGTACCTCAGAGACTTGGTAGAAGGAGGATAAGTCATGGGGTGCTGTGTTGCCAGGCTTCCAGTTTCATAGTAATGCTAGACTACCATTCTGTATGAAGGGCCATATGAAGCTTAAATAACATTAAAGTGTTATGATAAAAAAGGAAAAGCATTATTCCATTTGGATGGAAAGCTCATTTTATTAATAAAAATGTCAGACTAACATGGAACAATGCTCTTATCCGAACAATGGTAGTGATCAGGAAAGGCTGAGTGAGTCAAAAGAAGTCCCAAACCTGGGAGAAGTACTAAGTGTGAGAGATTCTGATTTCCTATCTAGAAATCTGATAAGTACTTGAATGGGAAGAAATATAATAGTTTTTTGCTATGATGACTGGTTTCTTTCTGGAACAAAAGTCTTAGAACCCACAGAGAGTATATAAAGCACAGAAGGTGTTGGTCTTTTAGTATACTCAAAAAAGTCTCCAAATAATTCTTTCCTGGATCTTTGTCAAGTGCTGGCTTCTATCTTTATCGCCTCTGTGCTCACTGCTACATTTGCTTTCTACTTCCATCAGCAAATAAATCCTCTCAGAAAACGTAGATGCAAAGAGGAATGGAAGCACTAGAAAAAGAAAAGTCTAATCTGGAACTTCATTAGTTTTTCAGCACCAAGAAATTCAAGTTAGTGTGGCTAAACCCATTCCACCCTTCCCTCCAACAAAAAAAATAAAAATGAAAATAAAAGCCATAGGCAGCAATCTTGCATCAACACAAGGAAACTGAATGACTTAATGCATCTTTCTATGTCCTAATTTCATAATTCCAGCTGTCTAAAATAGCTTCCAGAATCAAATGCTGATAGAAATCAAATCTCTAAATATTTTGAAGCTCTTAACTACTGACAGGATTTCTATTTTTCTGTGGGTGTAAAGAACCTTGATGTGGAGGATTTCTCAGCTAGACCAGCTGCTGGGAGAACTTTGAGATAGCAGAGGAATGTTGCTGGGAAAGTTTTGGGGAGTATTGCAGGGAGAGCTCGGCAAGATAAGAAAGAAGAAAGAAACATCCAATCAAGGCAACAGGTGAGCAAGATATCAACCAAAGAAGAAGTACCCACGCGGGCGGTGACAGCTCACCAATTATATTAGCCGCTCATACACGCGGGTACTTCGGATTGCCTATATCAACCCTGGACCTTCTGGAAATAAATGATTCATGAATTTAAAGTACATTTACTGAGCAAACAATGCACCCTTGTCCAGGCTTTCTGAAGCCTGGTAAAACACACAGAAAAGTAGCTTTGATTAGGATGACAGTAACCTAGGAATCACAGAAAATTCCAAACTCCTTCAACTTCATCTGGTACAATTTTGGAGAAAGTAGAATTGATGAGGACTGAGTGTACAGTTCCTATCATCATTAAACACTGAGTTCTAGGTCAAAAGTTCTAGTAGGCCCATTGGGTTCCATGTTGTCTTTGTGTGTGAATCGACCTGATGTGTATCAAAGTAAAATTCTGTTTTCTTCCGTCTTCGTTTTCTTCGTTTTACCTTTTTCCTTTTTTTGGTATGTGCTTACAGATGGAAAATAAACCCAACATAAAATGACCTAGTCCCTTGTTGTTTATTAGTGATGTCAACTGCAGAACAGAACCTCTGAAAAGTTCCTCCCTGGGGAATGACCATATATGTGCCACACCAACACCACAAATGGATCTTTACAAGTACAGTAGAGGAAATCTCTATGCTTTAAAAATTCCTCTTTACAGTAATAATTAGCATCAACATTCATAAATTTTGTCTCAGTTAAATATTAGTTGTTTTCCTTTCCTGGACACAAAGAAGCAGATGATATTCACAGTGTTCTCAGTTGTTTCTGCTTATGAGAAGAATAAAGAAAGGGTTTTTTTTATCTTCTTTGGTAGTTTTTCTTCTACTAGGCTACTTACTTTAGGTTGGTAACTCTGTAAGGTTCATCTACATGCATGTATCAGATCCTGATCTATAGACTTGTACCAGATTTTGTCATCTTTTGAATTTTTTTAACTATAAAACATAAATTATGACTAAACGATACTCCGTCAAAATTAGATTATTTTCTTCATGGTAATCACACATTCTATTTGGTCACAGATGTCATGTTCTAGTAGCTGTGCTATACAAAGAAGATTGTTTCTTTCCTACTAATAACTGAATTTCAGCTGCCCAAAGCCAGCAAATGGGTAATCAGCAGAATTAATCAGATTCAGACCAGACACCAGCATAGAGAGATAATTTTCTATATGTGATGAAAAAGTCCTCCCATGGTTAGTGCATATTTTGATTTTGTAGTCCAAATTCCTGTCATTGAAATTGAAATAAATGATTTTGCAAGACTATTGGATCATTTAGTTATAAAATTTTATTTAATTCTAGATTCATAAAGCTTTTCCAGCATAAGTTCTCTTCTGCTATTGAAAATCTTCTCTGGCATAACAATTGAAAACCAAATGCATAGATTTTTTGGCATTTGTATATCATGCCAGATATGCCTGTGTCTGTAGAAAGGCTGAAAAATATCCACACAAAAAAAAAATTCTTGTGTTTTTGACTAAATTTTTAATGATTTGTTACCTATACATTTTGAATTTTACTAACAATGCAATTGCAAATCAGTTAATAAAGCTGTAGAATACCTTAGAAACTTTAAAAATCCCTTTCAGTATGCATTACTGTTTCTACTTACATCAAAATATTCTGAAGTTTGGCATTTGCTATGAAATGGTGGTTGAGTCAAAAACTTCAGCATTTGAAACATTCTGCAGTTGCACCACATTTTAATAGTGTCAATTACTACTGAAGGCAATTGGGACAAAATTTTGAGGTTTTCAGTAAATTGTGTTATATATAGCAAGTCTTTGAGTTTATAGACACAATTACATTTAAAAACAACGAAGAAAAAGTTTCACAATTTTTGATTCAGTAATGTCATATGCTGAAAATGTTGAAATACATTGATCTAGTGTCACAAAAGAATTTCTGTCCAAACATATTCTCTTTGCAATGCTATTCTAGTCTCCTGTAGAATTTGATTATAGAGTACTGCTTTTGAAAATCTGTGGCGGAAGGCAAATAAACCAGATTGCTGAGTTTCCCCTCCTTTGAAATGTTTCCTTCATCTATTATGACAACACACATACTTAAACCTGAAGTTTACACTGGAAAGCAGTAATCTTATCTCAAGGCTTTCCTGACTTCATCAGCTTCAAAAGTGAAGCCTGCACTGCCACCAGAACTCCGTGATAAAATTACAGTCACATTTAGAAGTGCAACATTGGCTATCTACTATTTGACATACGAATCAAAACAGTAAATTTAAAAGATTCCGAAGTTTAGGACACGAGGCTGAAAAAGCTGAGAAGTTTGAACGTAAGGATCAGATTTCATCTATAACTTATAGCTTGTCTTCTACATTCGTGGTAGCCCAGGATAATTAGTTGGCAAGGTGTAATTATGTATTAATGTCCAAGAGCTATACGCAGACTGACATCACAGAACTATATATAATATATATGGGAAAAGATCATGCAACTTCTCTTCTATAGCAGAAGGAATGTTGTGGCTTTGTTTAGTTTGCCATTGAACAAAACAATAGAGATTTCAGAAATTACCTTCCTGCATTCTTCAGCATTCCCAAGTTCCACTAGGTTATGTTAAACACTGAAATAAAATGCCATACCTTTTCCACTATTTCAATTATTTTCTTTGCCATCATTTCTGTGGGCTGAGGGTGCAAAGAATGTGTGACCAAGGAGAATGGTTAGTAGGTCAAGGAATATGGGAAGTAACAATGTTTGTTGCAGAAAGAAGGTGTTTGTGCAAAACCTTGTCTTATTCAGAACATGTTTGTGCAGGCACCTGCCTTATCTGGAAAAATAGTTACTTGAGCAAAACCACATGAACTGTAGCATGATTGGTTGAAACGGCAAGCGATCAGTAAAGCCATTGGCTGGGGAAGTGCATGGTATGCGTACAAGGAAGGAACTTTGTTTCATGATGGAAAAGTACCGAAGGCACTAACCGCTACTAATCGCTAGGCAGAATACTATAAAAGCCTGTAAGCTCACTCAATAAATGTCTCTAGTTGCACCACATCTGGAGTTCATGCCTCATACGTCATCAAAATTTGGATGGAAAAAAAAACAAACAAACAATGAATTTCAGTTCTTTCAGGCCTAAGTATTAGGAAAAAAAGTTAGATAATTTGTGAAGAGGAGAAGAATTTAAATTTGTTTCTTTTCCCATGTTTTGTTAAGAGACAGGGTTTTTTATTCAGCTTTGGGTAGAAATATAGGGGTGCAAGTTGTGTTTTCAAGAAAAAAATCATTAAAAATAAATACATTTTTTTTAGGCAGAGGCTCTGATTGTACTGTATGTTGACTGTGAAAAACATAAATTGCTGAAGGGTTCAGATGGTTATCATACAGAGCAAGTACCTGGAAACAAGAATAGTACACTAGCATACACAATATTCATTCATTTTGAAGACTTAACAGAATATATTAGGTCTTCAGTTGGTTATTTTGTAATTTAATCGTAGATTTGTCTGTTTTCAGAATAAGTGAGTAAGTTTGTTAATTGTGCTGGAGTGATTTGCTGGAGTGATACTGTGTTTTCTATTCCATGGTTTGTCACAGGAGTGTGTTTGTCCTTTGATTTGACTTTATAATTAGTGCTCGAGGACAAGAAGAATTGCAATAATTGAATAGCTTTGAATATTATTTTCCACTAAATTATAAACTCAGTGTGCGGTCAGCGTTATGGGACTGTACAAGAAAAGATCCCCACTTAAGGCTGACAGGCTGGTTGCACAATCTAGCACAAAGGATAGTGCTGTGGTGAGGCATTTTGAATCGTCTGACAGCAACATCATTTTGTCTTCTGTCATGAACAGAAATACAAAGTGGGAGCACACATGAATACACTACAGCAGAAGGGAGAAAAATACAAACCATAGTGAGGAGTTTCGTGTGTACTGGAGAGAGCTCACACACAGACACACAGAGCACTTAATAAAATGACTCCTGCACAAAAGCTGTTCCTGATATAACATCACTGTCTATTGGGATCTTGGCACCTTCAAAGGCCATTACTAACACCTCCTCTGCAATGTACTCCTCTGCATCACATAAGTGTCAAGGAATCAGATCAAGCAAAACTCCCATTAAAGTAAATGAAAGTTTTCTCTGCATAAGGGGCAAATGAAAATGCAGCAAGGAGCTTTTGCTTTGGCCTCAAGAGCTCAGGGGCAGCCTCAGAGAGAAGGATATGCCCAATAAATAGCATTTTAGGTCAGGTACTTTTCTGGTCCATTAGGTTGAAGTTTTGAGAAGAGGGAAGTTAATAGTACTTTGATCTCTTAGCTATTCATAAAGACAGGTAATAAACTTACAATAATTATGCCTTGGGGACTTATAAAGACACATGTAAGTGCACATCAGTCTGTAGTTACAAAGAAATATCATTTCAGTTATTTCCATTTACAAATTGGGACAATTACATAATTTCTCCTTATTTGATTGAGACAAATATAATCTACTCTTTTCACGGATATGCAATGCCAATAGCTTATTTGAGTTGAATGTACTGTTAGTCTTAGTTTGGAGGCAATGAGAAACATAAGAATTAAATAGTATATATTGCTTCCTTACTTTTTCTGAAAAAACAGAAAGGTTAATAATACTGCTATTTGAATGAACTGGAATTTTAAAATCATGGCCATTCTTCTGGCATAGCTTGATTATCTTAGTTTCATCATCCTATGAGTAGCATAGGAATTCCTCCCTCTCCAGCCCAAAATAAACACAAATTAATTGGTTTCTGCATTTTTTTCCAAATGTTTTTACAGAGCTCAGTTTCAGAAATATTGGTAGTACTTCCCTGATACATACATGTCTGGCATACATCACTATTCGTGTTCTTCATTAAATTTATGGAGTATTTCTGTGTGCCACAGTAAGACATGCTAACTAAGAAACAGAGTAGAATGAAGCTTTTCCCTGTTGAATTGATACTGAAGCTTCTGATACTGTGCATTTTTGCATTTGTTGCAAAAATTCCATTGTGCTTGGATGATACATTTGTGAATGAGGAATATTTTTCCAGATGTAAAGTCCAAGAGACTGAATACCTTTTTTGCAGAACAGAAGCTAAAATACTGATTATTTTTGTGTGTTGTGCTTTTACACACTTGTCAGACTATACACAGGTAAATAAATGCAATCATGTGTCAAAATACACTCACAAAAGAATTTCAAAAGAACATGATGTCAATGAGGCTTTAAATACTTTAATTAATTGTTCATGACCGTAAGGTATTAAAGAGTATGTTAAGAGTTCTTGAAAATAGCCCAGGCAACAGAGGACTAATTAGTGCTTAGCTATAACTTGTCTACATTCAGGGGCTAAAATACAGACATTTCAAATGAGTCTCTGGCTACAGGTTGGGAAGTATTGCCTGAATTCTACATATGGTACTGATGTAGGTTGAGCTACGGTATGTCTTTTTCGGGGTCTCCTGTATAGAGTTCTCTCTCAGTAAATTTCTAGTTAATATGGAAGTTAAATTTAAGCAGAACTTTGTCCATGTGTCTGATATTCTTCTACCATAACCCAAGGAAAAAAAAAAAAAAAACAAAAAACAAAAAACACACACACACAAAAAAAAAAAGTTAAAAAAAGCACAAAACAAAACAAGACAGAAAGCGTTTTGTGGGTGCAAATTGCCCCCACTAATATCTGGAGCAATTTACTTTTTAGTTTGGGGGCGTGAGGAGACTTTTCTGGAGAGTTTTTGTTTGCTTTTTTGTTTGTTTGCTTAGAGGAAAGAAAGGAGAAGGAGAAATGTCAACAGAAACGAAGGGCATTTCAAAACTTGAGGAAAAAGAAAACTGCATCTTAAATCCCATGACAAATTTTAGCCTAGAGCAAAATAACATTTTGCAGTCTTAGGTGGAATGGAAACACATAGACAGACTTTTCACCATATTACTGCAGTTAGAAAGGTCTAAAGTGGATTGAATTAATGAAGGGTGACATTTTCTAAGTTCTTCTGCTGAAAAAATTGTTATAGGAGTAAATACAGACACCTCAATAAAATTCCTCAGAAATCTGCCTTAGAAATGAACAGAGATCTTTAGTCAGTTTTGCAAATTCAGCATCAATGAAGCTTATAAGCAATGTATTATTTGTTTGAATTATAGATGTGCACCTGTAAATTATTTAGGACTGATTTTAGACTATCTGAAAATGTTGCTCAGAGAAAAAAACTACATTTTGACAAAAAAAATAATTTTTCCCTTGCACGGAATTTAGAATTAAAAACTTTGAATCAACTTTTATACTAAAGCAAATGTTTGTGTTATGTCCTTTTCATGCACAAATGCAGTTCTTTCCACTATGAAGGTCCATTATGCATATTAACATTGGTAGTGACTAAAGTCACTGAAATCAGTGATTCACATTATTAATATCCCAGTCAACACTGGGATATTGAGGAAATAACCCCATGTTTTGACTTTTTCACGTACATTACACATGGAACATATGATAACACTTTGGACATATTCCTCAGTGACACTGAGGAATCTGCAGTAAGTGCAGACAATGCTTTTATTTTTATTTTTTTTTTTTTCTCTCCATTTCTCAGTATATATTCCAGGAAACAAATTAAAGAACAGGAAAATATTGAGTCTACGGGAAAGAGTAGGATGTAAAGAATGACAGCTTTAAGCACACTTAATAAAATAGCATACAAGAGCTTTCCATATGAAATCTCTGCTGTGATCTTCTTTTAGATGCAATGGATACCTTTTTTAACCCAGAGCTATGCCTAAATGTTATAATTAAATTCTAAGGGTCCAAACACATGTGACTCAAGGTACTGCTGTGTACTTTTAGCATTGAGACTAAAGTCACTAAAATCAGTGATTGATCCTTTATTATAATTTACACCTTCTTATCATCACTGATGAAGCTGATTTAATCATCCTTTGGAATCACTATTCTTTTATATGTATGCAGCTCTGAGAATTATTTCGCACTGAGTGATGATGGTGAAACATCTATCTGCTAGCCTATACTTATGCATGCTCAAAAAAGCTAGTTCTATTTTTCTATCTCTTTAAGTCAGTTGGATAAACTTTAAAAGTACAGTACATTTAGGAATGAGAAAGTGATAGGGGAGGCTGAAAGGAACTTAGAACATGTGCATTTTTTCCCCATCAGCAACAGTAAGACATTTTTCAAATACTGATGACAAAGACCTTGTTGTCTTGGAAAAATTCCCCACATTCTTTTGCAATACTATAGGATACACTGCGTGGCAAAGGAAAGCTATTTCTTCTGTGTAATTTTTTTTTAATTTTAAAATAATTCCAACTGCCAGTCTTAATTTCCAGAGAATTTTTCACTGATCTTCTTTTTTTTTTACATAGTCAGTCAGTAACTGGAATGCCCTGCTGCAGTCCCTTAACGATATTTCCTTCCACCTTTTGTCCTAGTTGTTTATTTAGGCTGAGATCATCTAATGATTCAGTTAGAACAACTTTCTCAGTCTAAACTTGAATATTCTTTTATCGTTACTACAGGCATTAGACTAATGGCTAAGCAGTTATTGTTTCCAGATGTGTTCCTTTCTGCCTACACCCAGGTACTGCTCAGCTGTGTTTGAAGTCAAGCAATCTATTCACACATACAAAAGAGAAAAAGAAAAAAAAATCCAAGTTGAGAAATGTTCCATGCAGCTGAACTGTAGACTCATAAATTCCTCACTCTAATGTTTACATACCTCTGAATGGCTCCAATTGCTACCAGGCAGGGGCCTGGGTGTTCTGCTTGCTACATAGAAATCTGAAACCTGTAGCAATTTCTTAAACGATGGTTACTAACCAAGAACATATGCTCACCAGGCCACTATGTAAGTCATTAAATATCCAGGGAATATAAAGGAGGGGGTAAAGGGGAGCAAGAGAAAGAGAAGAACACTGAATATTTTGTTAAATGAAGTAGGATTGTCAGCTGAAGATCATTACTGTTCTGCTTCAGAAGAGTTTGCACCCTTAGTGTTTTACCTAAAATAAAATCTCATTTTTGTGTCTATATCTAGCTATCTGCTATTAAATATTTATGTTAGACAAATACACACTATAAAAGATTCAGATCTGCCTTTACTGCTGTTTACTCACTTTTTTGCCCAATGAATTTTGAAGTGTACAAGGCAATTTGTCACAGCCTAAAACAGAGAATCTCCCCTTCCTTACTACATATAAATTATTCCAAAACCAATGTTTAAACTCATTTTCTAAACTTATTAACCAGTGAAAGTTTCCTTCGCCACAGCTTAAACTATCTCCAGCTATTAGGATTCCACAGTTTCCCTTGAGAAAATATTCCACAATCTAATAGACTCCACCATAAGGAAGTTTTCTGATATAATTGAGCCCACATTTACTTAATAGGTATCCTTCAGCTTGGAAAATTCATAGATTTGATTGTTGGTTGGGGGAGGAGAGGACTCATGGCATCTTTTTTTGGTGAAATATGATGCAATGTCTTGAACTTTGATGGCTTCCTCTGTTATTTGAAAGCTGTTGGATTTTCTCCTTGGGAAGGGGACCCTCCTAGAATCACTGTAGCTTTGGTGGGAGCATTACATCTGAGAAATGCTGAGGTGACTTGACTCGCTTTATTCTTCCATCCCTGCTGCACAGGCAAAATAATGTGTCTTTGAATATTTTCATGACTTAACCTATTAACTGAATTTTACTGTAGTCCAGAGTATTTAAATGGGGAGCATAAATACAGAGCTCTGAATAAGGCCTGTTAAACATCATAGATAGTTTAGCAGTAAAATAGCAGACTAGCTAATAATGCATTGATTCAAGAGCAGTACCCAAAATACCCCCAATTTTACCCCATCTTGTTTTTCAGATGTGCTTTTCAATTTGATGATGCACAAATGCCTAAAAAACTTCTATTCAGTGTCTGAAGTTCAACTGTAGGAACATTCCCACTTGAAAGATACACATTTCTGCTCAGAAGCACATTTGCAAAAGTAAGTTCTAGGAGCAGATTTGTTGAAATCACTTTCAGGTGTTCAGCAGGGCAAAAGTAAAACTCAGGAGCAGAAAAAAACCCCACAACAACCCAGAAACAAATGATAGCTGTAATCTTTTCCTTTTTTCTTTTTTTTCTGCTACTTTAGTTGGATATGATCAGTCTTGCTTATATAAAAAAACCTATCTGTTTTATCATTTGGTCTCTCTTAATGTCTCATCAGTAGAACCATCTTCTTCTGCTGACCCATGAGGCCAGCTCTGCCTCACTATAATTGTACTACAAGTTTCAAATACACCTTAATGGACTACTAACTTGATGGCTCTTAATGAATGGGTTTCGACAAATACTTTGTGGAAGCTATTTCAAGAAGAGTTAAGCAAGAAAGAAAGTGGATTCGAGAAAGTAGGAAGACATAGAGATTACAGAAATAAAAGAAATTGTAGTTTTATCTTCTCCACAGTGGCTTCTACAAAGAAACATCTGAAAGGAAAACACTACTGACAGCATGCAAAGAAACCTGCTGGTTCATGCTAAGCTGCAGCAAAACGCTGCATAACTCACCGTTGTACTAGGCAGTGAAAGTACTTACACTGGAAAACCTTGAGGACACTTTAGTCTCCTCAGACATGCTGAGATGTGCATGCCATTAAAGTAATGCTATTTTTATAGAAGAATGTGGTACAAAATGGAAATGAAGAAGCACAGCTTTTATGACTTGAACTAACAAATGTGAAGAACAGATGAGTTTGCTGAAATAAAACAAAGATCAAATAAAGAATACAATTCTCTATGGGACAACCAAGGTCAGTCTGTCCTCTTTCCCATAGCTGTAATAATGAGCAAATGCAGAACAGTCTACACGACATGTATTTCATGTCACTATGCATCATGTGAAAAAGAATACACTATCCAGAACCCTTTTAAGAACTTCATATAGATAATAAAATATGAAATCCCATGACTACATTGTTATGAAATTATGAAGAAATCAAGATCTTTTATCATTTGTTAACTACCTTTATAATGTCATTACTAAATTCCAGCATAGGCAATTTTATTCCTCAAATAAAATTGCCTATGAATAAAATTCCCTAATTTTATTTGGGGAAATTACTAGATGAATTCGATCTTCAGTATGAAAACTAAAGTAGAAACAATAATGTAAACAATTCAGCTCAGAGAAAACGTCTTTTTAAACACAAGTTTGACAATCCAAATAGTTATAAATAATATATATGTACGATTCACTCAACTGAGCTACAGTTTAGTTCATAGGCACAATCTGTCCTGCATCTTCCCTTTTTCTCATCTCTGTACTGGATATACATGCTTTTTCTGTCTCTTTTGTAAAAAGGCAGATAATCTTAAATTACATGACTAAATCATCTTGTGTGTATCATCGAATCATAGAATCATAGAAAAGTTAGGGTAGGAAAGGACCTTAAGATCATGTAGTTCCAACCACCCTGCCATGAGCAGGTACACTTCACACTAAACAATGTCACCCAAGGCTTTGTCCAACCTGGCCTTGAACGCTTCCAGGGATGGAGCATTCACAACTCCCCTGGTCAATCCATTACAATGCCTCACTACACTGACAGTAAAGAACTTCTTCCTTATATCTGGTCGGAACTTCCCCTTTTTCGGTTTGAATCCATTACCCCTTGTCCTATCACTACAATCCTTAATGAAGAGTCTCCATCATCCCTATAGGGCCCCTTCAGATATTGGAAGGCTGCTATGAGGTCTCCACGCAGCCTTCTCTTCTCCAGGCTGAACAGCCCCAACTTTCTCATCCTACCTTCATACAGGAGGTGCTCCAGTCCCCTGATCAGCCCCGTGGCCCTCTTCTGAACTTGTTCCAAAAGTTCCATGTCCTTTTTATGCGGAGGACACCAGAAATGCACACAATGCTCCAAGTGAGGTCTCACAAGGGTAGAGTGGAGGGTCAGGATCACCTCCTTTGAACTGCAGGTCACACTCCTTTTGATGCAGCCCAGGATACGGTTGGCTTTCTGGGCTGCAAGCGCACGCTTCCAGCTCATGTTCATTTTTCCATTGACCAACACCCCCAAGTCCTTCTCTGCAGGGTTGCTCTGAATCTCTTCTCTGCCCTACCTGTAGCTCTGCCTGCAATTGCTCAGACCCACATATATGACCTTGCACTTGGCATGGTTAAACTTCATTAGCTTGGCATCAGCCCACCACACAAGCGTGTCAAGGTCCTCTGGATGACACCCCTTCCCTCCAACATATCAACTGAACCACCCAGCTTGTTGTCATCAGCAAATTTGCTGAGGGTGCACTCAATCACATCTTCCATATCACTGACAAAGATGTTGAACAAGACCAGTCCCAACACAGATGCCTGAGGGACACCACTAGTTACTGGTCTGCAGCTGGACACTGGGCCATTGAGCACAAATCTTTGCGTGTGGCCATCCAGCCAGTTCTTTATCCATGGAGTGGTCCACCTATAAACTGATTTCTCTCCAATTTAGAGACAAGGATGTCATGGGGAACACTGTCAAATGGTTTGCATAAGTCCAGGGAGATGACATCAACTGCTCTACCCCTATCCATCAGTTCCATAGCCCCATCATAGAAGGCCACCAGAGTGGTCTGGTAGGACTTCCCCTTGATGAAGCCATGCTGGCTGTCAATAAGCACCTTGTTGTTTTACACGTGCCTTAGCATGCATTCCAAGAGAATCTGCTCCAAGATTTTGCCAGGCACAGATTTGAGGCTGACTGGTCTGTCTGTAATTCTCCGGCTCATCCATTCTCCCCTTCTTGAAAATGGGGGGTATATTTCCCTTTTTCCAGTCATTGGGAACTTCACCTGACTGCCATGATTTTTCAAATATGATGGACAGTGACTTAGCAACTTCATTTGCCAGCTCCTTCAGGACTCACGGATGGAATTCATCATGTCCCATGGACTTGTGCATGTTCAGGTTCTTAAGATGGTCTCGAACCAGATCCTCCCCTACAGTGGGCCCAGAGTATTCATTCTCTCAGTCCCTGCATCTGTCTTCTGTGTCTTGGTTGGTATGATCACAACATTTGCCAGTGAAGACTGAGTCAAAGAAGTCATTAAGAACCTCAGCCTCCTCCAAATCCAGGGTAGCCAGTTCTCCTGATAGCTTCTGGAGAGGGCCTACATTGTCCTTAGTCTGTCTTTTATTTGCAATGTATCTATACTTAGGATGAATCAACCCCAGGCTCAGCTACAGTTCGGGAGAGAAGAGATTAAAAGCAGCCCTGCAGAGAACGACTTGGGGTGTTGGTCAATGTAAAAATGAACATGAGCCAGAGTGTGTGCTTGCAGCCCAGAAAGCCAACCGTATCCTGGGCTGCATCAAAAGGAGTGTGACCAGCAGGTCGAGGGAG